>JAEQML010072658.1:0-15391 GCA_016904865.1 Pissodes strobi
TTTGCTCTTCTCCCTTGTTTTGGCCACTCCCTTGCATTTAGTGCATTTAGCGCATTTTAATACTGTCGCTTTTTTGCTTATTGAATTTTTTTTTCTATAGAATAGTTATGCAAATTAAATTTAAATTTAAATTTATAGGTATTTAGGGTATTTTATAGGTATTAGTTAATTTATAGTTTTTGTTAAGGTCTATTTCACACAATCACGATCATTGAATCGTGTTTAGTGTATCGGTTTTTTTATAATCACGAAATAGTCCCTACTTGCAATATTAATATTGTATTATAATTAATTGTTAACTTTTGTGCAAATAAAATTTGTTTGAATTTGAATTTGAATTTGAATATTACTTCAATTTATAACATTAGTGGTGGTTGTAAAAATTGCATTCGATTCGTCTCTCAATTCCCGAACTAACGCGGTTAGTTTCATATAGTATCAACTTATCTTAGGCATTTGAGTCGGTTCCAATACGCTATAATCAATTTTAATAGATTTGGTTAGTTTTGGTTGATCGTCTAATCAATTTTCGGTTAGTTTCACTTAGTCTCAACTTTTTTTACTTATTTGAGCCGGATCCGTTACGTTATAATCAATTTTAATAGATTTGGTTAGTTTTGTTTTATTATTCATCTAATCAACTTTCGGTCAGTTTCACTTAGTCTCAACTTATTTTAGTTATTTGAGTCGGTTCCGATACGTTATAATCAATTTTAATAGATTTGGTTAGTTTTGGTTAGCCGTCTAATCGACTATCGGATAGTTTCACTGCGTCTCAATTTATTTTACTTATTTGAGCTGGTTCCGAAACGTTACAATCAATTTTAATAGAGTTGGTTAGTTTTGGTTTATCGTCTAACCGACTTTCGGTTAGCTCCGCTTAGTCTCAACGTATTTTAGTCATTTGAGTCGGTTCCGAAAAGTAATAATCAATTTTAATAGATTTGGTGAGTTTGGGTTAATCGTCTAATCAACTTTTGATTAGTATCACTTAGTCTCAACTTATTTCACATATATGAGCTGGTTCTGATACGTTATAATCAATTTTAATAAATTTGGTTAGTTTCGGTTAGTCGCCTAATCAACTTGAGGTCAGTTTCACTTAGCTTCAAAATATTTTAGTCATTTGAGTCACTTCCAAAACGTTATAATCAAGTTTAATAAACTTGGTTTCTTTTGGTTAGTCGTCGTCTAATCAACTTTCGGTTAGTTTCAATTAGTCTCAAGTTGTTTTACTTATTTGAACCGGTTCCTATATGTTGTAACCAATTTCAATAGATTTGGTTAGTCGTCCAATCAATTTTCGGTTAGTTTCACTTAGTCTCATCTTATTTTACTTAATTAAGCCGGTTCCGATACACTATAATCAATTTTTATTTATTTGTTTAGATTTGGTTAATCGTCCAATCACCTTTCGGTTAGTTTCACTTAGTCTCAACTTATTTTAGTCTTCTGAACCGGTTCCGACGCGTTATAAATAATTTTAATAGATTTGGTTAATTTTGATTAGTCGTCCAATCAGGTTTCGGTTAGTTTCACTCAATCTCAACTTACTTTAGTCATTTGAAACGTTTCCGATAGGTTATAAATAATTTTAATAGATTGGGTTAGTTTTGGTTAGTCGTCAATTCAAATTTCGGTTAGTGTCACTTAATATCAACTTATTTCAGTCATTTGAACCGGTTACGATACATTATAATCAATTTTAATAGATTTAGTTATTTTTAGTTAATCGTCGAATAAAGTTTCGGTTAGTTTCACTTAGTCTCAACTTATTCTACTTATTTGAGCTGGTACCGATATGATAATCAATTTTAATAGATTTGGTTAGTCTTGGTTAATCGTCGAATCAGCTTTCAGGTAGTTTCACTTAGTCTCAACTTATTTTAGTCATTTGAGTCAGTTGCGATACGTTATAATCAATTCTAATAAATTTGGTTAGTATTGGATAATCGTCAAATCAACTTCCAGTTAGTTTCAAATAATTTTACTTATTTGAGCCGGCTCCGATACGTTATAATCAGTTCTAAAAAATTTGGTTAGTTTTGGTTAGTCGTCTAATCAACTTTCGGTTAGTGTCACTTGGTCTCAACTTATTTTTGGTTATTTGAATCGGTTCGAATACGTTATAATCTATTTTATTAGATTTGGTTAGTTCTGGTTAGTCGTCTAATCAACTTTCGGTTAGTTTCATTTAGTCCCAACTTATTTTAATTACTTGAGCTGGTTCTGATAAGTTATAATCAACTTCAATAGATTTGGTTAGTTTTGATTGGTTGTCTAATCAACTTTCGGTTAGTTTCACTTAGTCTCAACTTGTTTTAGTCATTTGAGTCGGTTCCAACACGTTATAATTAAGTTTAATAAATTTGGTTAGTTTTGGTAAGTCGTCTAATCAACTTCCGGTTAGTTTCACTTTGTGTCCTTATTTTAGTCATTTCAGTCGGTTTCGATACGTTATAATAAGTTTGAATAGATTTGGTTAGTTTGGGTTAGTCGTCTAATCAACTTTTGGTTAGTTTCACTTAGTATCAACGTATTTTACTTATTTGATCTGATTCTGATACGTTATAATCAATTTTAATAGATTTGGTTAATTTTGGTTAGTCGTCTAATCAACTTGCGGTTAGTTTCCCCTTTCTAGATCTGTGGTTAGTTTCACTTAGTCTAAACCTATTTTAGTCATTTCAGTCGGCTCCGATACGTTATAATCAAGTTTAATAAATTTGTTTAGTTTTGGTTAGTTGCCTAATCAACTTCCGATTAGTTTCACTTAATCTCAAGTTATTTTACTTACTTGAGCCGGTTCCGATACGTTATAATGAGTTTTTATAGATTTGGTTAGTTTTGGTTAGTCGTCTAATCAACTTTCGGTTAGTCTCAACTTATTTCAGTCATTTGAACTGTTTCCGATACGTTCTAATCAATTTTAATAGATTTGGTTAGTTTTGGTTAGTCGTCCAATCAGCTTTCGGATATTTTCACTTAGTTTTAATTTATTTTACTTTTTTGAGCGGGTTCCGATACGTTATAGTCGGTTATGCATAAACCGTGTCGTGATATTCACTAAATTTTTCCGTGTCGTGATGCGACCTTGGAAACTCGCTGTCAAGAAACCAAAGTATTCATCTAAACCGGCTCCAATACGATATAGTCAAATATAATGCTTCTGGTTAGTTTTCGTTAGTCGGTTCGTGTTGGTTAGTTTTAACTTACTTTAATTTATGTATCCTATTTTGATACATTTTAGCCCGTTTTTGTGCTTTTGGTTACTTTTGATTAGTTTTGGTTAGTCTTTCAATCAACTTTCCGATATGTTATAACCAATTTTAATGTTTTTGGCAATTTTCGTTAGTCGCCAAAATTCGGTTAATTTGGGTTATTTTTAACTTACTATAATATTTTTAATCTGTTTCGATACGATTTAGCCATATTTGGTGCTTCTGGTTAGTTTAGGTTAGATTGGGTTAGGTTGGGTTAGATAGTCGTCGTGGGCAGTCGTTCAATCTATATTCGGTTAATTTCAGTTAGTTCTAATTTTAGTCATTTCAACCGGCGCCGATACGTTATAATCGAATTTAATGGTTTTGAGTAGTTTTGGTTAGTCGCTAAAATTCGGTTCGTTTTGGTTAGTTTTAACTTACTTCAATTTCTTTAATTTGTTCTGATTCATTTTAACCCTTTTTGTGCTTTTGGTTACCTTTAGTTAGTTTGGGTTAGTTTGGGTTAGTCGTTCAATCAACTTTCGGTTAGTTTCAATTAGCTTTTATTTATGTTTGTCATTTGAACCGATTGCGTCCTTAGAAACATACTAACACGATCTATCACGTATATTACGTGATGTGCCAAATGTGATTTCGTGATTTGATACCCCATAATAAGAAAACAAAAACATTTTTCTAATTTTAACATATAAAGTGACACTTGTCCTACTTTTAGTAACTAGTTGCGAAAAGTAAAATTATTCGCAACTGGTGATGAAAAGCACATTTCGCCATTAATTAAGAAACATACAGATTCTTTTTTAAACTAAACTACTTGAACTACCTCTTTATTGTCATTAAATTTGATGTACCACATGTTAATGAAGATTTTTTATTTTATTCAATTTTATTACATGTGAATAAAAACATTAATTATAGATATTAATAACACAGTTCGAACAATTAGTGATATTGACCCCGGCTGACAACGCTCGTTATGAAAAATAGTGCTTTTCCCAACTGGTTGCACGAATAACTATTTCAATGTTAAAAAGATTCCGATTATTTAAATCGAGTTAAATGCACCGAATTGAAATAAAATGAATATATTCACGTCGATATGTCTTCATTGAATTACGTCTTTAATAAAGAACATAAATATAACTTATTTTTAAACATACCCTTCGGTACAACATTTATATCGACAGACAACATTCACCAATTTTTCTTCTGAAAGGACAACCACTTTTACACCACCAGAAAATACATAAACTTTTCCTCCGTAAGTGCAGCACAAATTCTTGAAGTTATTTCTTGCTGCTTGGAAAAGCTTCACATTATCTTTATTCGGCAACTTTGGAAGATTAGGTCGCAAATTTGACAGTGTCAACTTAATCAAAGTCTCATGTAGTGTAAATATCAATTTGTGTAACAGTGGCAAAATTATCATAATCAAAATTGCTACCTTTTTACGAATCATTTCTATAGACCGTCAGATAGTGACGGATTTAGGTGCCCCATTTTCGCATACAAGCCTCGAATATGGTTGAAAAGTACTTCGATGTTGAGTAAAATGGAGGGAAACTTACGAGTGGCCCCTGGGGATAACATATGGAAAATTCGATTTTCCAGAACAGAAATAAAAGGAGTCTGTTGCTCATATTTTCACGCAAGCCGTGTTGACTAAATTATTAACTAATAGAACCTGGCTTCGGAAAACCAAAGGCTTGAGTATTGCAGGTGGCTAAAGGATTGAAATAAGGGCGTAATTTTGTAAGGAAAAATCGAGATTTTGACAGATTTTTCCACACAAGCCCAACGAAAGTCTGAAAACGTACATCACCACTAGTCCGAATATTGGCTTGAGAGGCGCGAATGGATAAGTAGATTCTGCGGTCGGAAAATTTAACGGAAATTCGTTTCGATTTTTCAGTTATTTTTTCATGCAAGCCTTTGAAAGTATAGAATGTTATTGATGTGTTAGACATTACAATAAAATTGGCATTAATATCGGATGTGGCCAGAACGAAGGCTTGCGTCGGAAATTTGCAGGAAAATTGTCTCCATTTTCTCATGCAAGCTGTTTGGCATATACTTAGAAAACATGATTCTAAGAATAAATAACAAAAGGCTTGAGTGTGGGACATGGTCATCAAATTATTTATACACAATTTATTTAACAAAGAGCTGACAAAAAATCTAGAAATTTCCACCATTTTCCCTCACAAGCCCTTTGGCATATGCTTAGAACAAGTGATTCGAAGACTATATAACATAAGTCTTGAGTGTCGGGCGTAGTCATCATATTAATTATATATTTTCATCAACGTATTCTCTTCTAGACCGTCAGATAGTGACAGAATTAGGTGCCCCATTTTTGCATACAAGCCTCAAATTGGGTTGAAAAGTAAATCGATGTTAAGTGAAATGCAGAGAAATTTAAGAGTGCCCCCTGGGGATAACATAATATGGAAAATTCGATTTTCCAGAACAGAAATAAAAGAAGTCTGTTGCACAATTATTAATTTATATAACCTGGCTTCGGAATACCAAGGGCTTGAGTGTTGCAGATGGCTGAACGCTTATAATGAGGGCGTAATCTTGTAAGGAAAAATCCAGATTTTGACAGATTTTTCCACAGAAACCCATGGGAAGTATGAAAACTTACATCGTTATTACCCCGAAATCCCGAAAGGCATATTGGCTTGAGTGGCGTGAATGGATAAGTAGACTTTAGGGTCGGAAGATTTAACGGAAATTATCCTCAATTTTTCAGTTATTTTTTCATTTTTCAAGGCTTTAAAAATATAGAATGTTATTGATATATTAGACATTACAATAAAAATTAGCATGACTGTCGGATGTGACCGGAGCGAAGGCTTGCGTCGGAAAGTTGCAGAAAATTGTGTGGAAATTGTCAAACAGCTTGGGGGAGAAAATGGAGACAATTTATATGCTTATATGCTCAGAAAAAGTGATTGTAAGACTATTGGAGTTGGGATCGTCCTATGTTGAGGTTTAATAGCTTTGAAACGATTAGTGCAACTGGAGTGGTATCCAACTGTGCCACTCACTTCTGAAGGAAGTTCACATTCTCCATACTTCAATCTGTAGAATTTTCTGCACTCCATATTTTTCTTAAATTTCGATAAAAATTCATCGTCAAATAATATAATATTCTCCTGGGTGGATTGTTTGCAAATAAAACAGCTCCTCGTGTCTGTTTTTCTTGAATTTTCATCCATGCTGCTATCAAATAACTGTAAAAAATTATCTATAAGCATTCTATAAATTAATGGAACATTTTTCTTGCAATTCGCCATATTAGAAAACAATAAAACTAAAAAAAAAACATGGGTACTATAATTATCCTTTTGATTATTTGCCTTCAACAATTTCCTATGCACTTCTTATTTTCTTAAATATTTTTTTAGCCATTATGAACACGCGTTTTCAAATGATTATTATAACGTTTAGACATTCAATTCTAGTTACATTTGCATTAATTAATTAACATTAAAAAACATGCTTTTTAAACGAATAAATTTACATTGAAAATGTTTATTAACCTGCAAACGCTATTCAAATATCTCATTTGATTAACTGAATAAATTGACATATATCATAGTACTTACCGTACTTCATTTAATATGAAGAAAAATAACTCTGACTATGTATTCACTGGACTATTACTTCTTAACAAGAGGCTATCCACGTGCTTTATGAAAGGGCGCTATATAGTGCGCCAAGCGAGTGAACCTTAACAACGACTGAAGGGGTAGAGTCACTTATAGCACAGCTTTTTCACTACCAGCTAGTCAATTCTATCGAAATCGGAAAGTTAGAGTGTCGGGCACTGCTTCCTGAGCGGTTCAGTTCCACAGTTGAATTTAAAATGAATTTTCGCTTCAAAATACATGACAAATTCGTCCGAAGCCTCGGCTATCGCCCTGAGAGGTTCGGAAATTTCGAATTTTTATACAATTGTGCGTTTTAAAATCGTTTTTAAACGGATTTTAGACGATAAAATAGTTATTTATGCAACAAGTGTGTAAAGCGAACCTTTTTTATGAATGGGAATTTTGATAGTGCGTAAAATATATTATTTTACGCATTGCCCTAAATGTCAAAAAATATGTCAGATTTACTTTACGCACTCGTGCGTAAAATAACTTATTTTACGCACTGCACATCAAAAAAAGTCTATTTTACGCTTAGAGAGTGCGTAAAATGAGTACTCTACGCACGGTAGTAGAAAAAGCATATTTTAAATTAAACGAACCCTCAAAAGTATTATTCAGATGCCCAGGCGTTTAAAACAATATTAAGTCGTGACCCTCTTCTAAAATTTACAAAACTTGGTTATTGACTTTCCCAAATCAAAGGATACCGCCGCAAGATGACTAGCTGGTAGTGAATAAGCAGCGCCATTGTCTTTATAAGAAAATAGTCGTTCAACGGGGCCTGTGGAGAGGTGCTGCCCCCAGTGGCTGGCACCAAAAACAGTATTTCTGAATGAAAACACGTGCAATGTTTACCCTACATACGAAAAGGAAGGGGTAGAAAGGGGAATACAAAATTATATTCGCCGAGCCGTAGATTTCCAAGAAATGATCTTCAGCCAAGGCTAAGTGGCTAGAACCGATTTTATCAGTTTAATTTTTACTCACAGAATGAAATTTCCAATACCTGCTTCCCCAATCTTGACTTTTCAATTGAATTTATTTTATTGTTTGGGAAAATGGTTTTTAGCATTTTTAACACATTGATTTTTGTGTCAATTTCTTTACTAGTTTCTATTATTCATATAGGCCTAATTGAATTGATGCAGTAGTCGAAGAAAATAGATTTGCATATGCCATTAAAAAATGGGAAAATAATAAACAATAATAAAATCCTATTTGCTAAATGTAACACGTTTTGACTTGATATAAGTAAAATTTTACAATATAAACTGGATATTTTAACGCATTCAAAATTAGGAACACTAAAAACATATTATTAAACTATAAAAAAAAATATATATATATATAAAAATTGATTATTCGTTTCCTATTATTAGTCAAAAAGTAAGGTATTACAATTTTTAAACTTACAATGTTTATAGAGAAATATAGATAAAAATTAAATTTAGTTCCAATAGTAGGTAGGTATAGTTATTTTATGTATTTTTTCTTTTTATAGAAAGAAGACAATTAAACATTTTCTGCAATTTTATGCTTTAATGCACCAGAAACATGTATTTATCAAATTATTGATTAAAATGTCTTGTTATTTGAAAATTAATAATAAAATTAAATATTTTTATTTTATTAAATTTCATTATTTTTGCAAAAGAGGGGGAGATAAGAAATAAGGTGTTTAAAAACTGAAATCAAAACTCTTACCACTTTGGATAAGTCTTTATTTAATATGAGTTCGGCATATATTAATACTAATTTATGTATCGGTACATATAATATTGCTCCAGGCCAACAGCCAATGTTCAAAACTTTCAATCGCTTATAGCCATTATTATCATTATTACATAATTGACAATCAAATTAAATTAATATAAATGTACTCTTCAAAATATATACTGTAGTTTATTCGCTATAATCAAGTAAATAATTTTTGAAAAAATTCGGATTTAGGATAGTGAAATAAACAACAAACATCCGAGTAAAACTATAGTTACTCGAAAATTAGACAATTCAATTGATAAAACACATCAACCTATACAACCCTTAAAACTAAAGAACTAAGAAGTGTATATAGTGTGCTGTTTCGGGTAACTTCTGGTTTGATTCATCCCTTATTTTCAACTGATCATTTTATGTTCACTTGTATTATTTCCCTTTGAAAGAATTCATTTATTTTATCTTAGATGCCAAATTTTTTCATATCAAAGTTTTGTGTTATTGCCTATCAAACTTGTAAAGTTATACATGTTCTTAAAATAACTTTCTTATATATTATAAGTTACAATTAATCACCAGTTAAGGAAATTTGAAACCATAATTATTTTTGCTATTTTTCAATCAGAAGTTGCTAATATAGCTATTGTGATAAACTGATGTATCAAGAGATTAGATTGACTACAACTCCATATATAAGTACTTATAAATATTACTTAAATATCGAAAAGTAATTGGATTACATTAACATAGATACAACCTAAAAGCATCACCATTTAATAAGAATCAACTAATAAATTAATTGTAATCCGTCGAATGTTTTATCTTTATTTAAATATAAGATGATTCACAGATCTTATTTATTAGGATTTAAAAATTTATATATGTATATATATTTAAAATTGTCAAATCATATTCAAAATCATGTTTCCTGCCAAACAATATTGGGCCATAAAAGTTACTTTTTAATTTAAAAAATTCAAACTCGCTAGAAAAATATTACTTTTTTACACTGTGAAAAAATCCTTAATTGTAGTAAATTGGAAAAATACAATTATATAATATACATTTAAAGTTTAATGTCCCAGTTAAAAAAACTGCAAACAACTTTTTTCAACACTAAAAAATAACTCTTGGAGTAATATTAAAATGTTGCTTTTTACTGCGTGAATAAAAGTGGATAGTGAATAAAAAAATTATAATGTCAATTCGCATTTTGAATATAGCTTACATTGTTTATATATTAAAGTCCTTAATAAAACATTAATTATGAATTCCCGGTGGGATAAACAAGAATCACCTTCAAACCAGCTTATTCGGGCAATAATTGATTTTTTGTTTTAAAAATAAATAATACATTGGACATCTCTACGCTTTGCTGTATTGAAAGCCGTCTAAGTGGCTTTAGCATCAAATTAATGGGGGTATAACGTGTACAGAACAATATAGTGCGCATAGCTTTATTTCATAGCAACTGGAGTCTTTGTATATCAGTCTTTTTACCTGATATCAACAATGAAAAACAGTAATTGAAATTCGGATATATAATGGTATTATATATAAGAACACGACTCCAGTGACTAAGAATCTCAGCTATTCTCCTAAAAAATTCTATCTTTTTCAATTTTTTTTCTAATATGATCTACAAGTAACGACAAATTAAGCTGAGAATCCAAGACTACCCCTAAATATTACTAGATGCATTTTCAAATAGGCTATTAGATATCTATCTTAATCCAATAATTATTTTCTAGAAATCTATTACAATTCTGCTTAGAGCAAAAAAACCATGTACTTTGTCTTTTTTTTTAACCTAAGCCTATTTACACACAACAAGTTATAAAGGATGTCAAGTTTTGATTTCATAGTATCTACTACCTGATTAAAATCCTTCCTGCAAACACAGATCAACATATCGTCCACAAACAAACTTAGAAACATATCATTTAAAACTCGGTCTAGGTCATTGACATATAGCACAAACAAAAGGGGGCTCAGAACACTGCCCTGCGGCACCTCTATCTCACTATCAAACGGATTTGAGGACACATTATTCACACTAGTCACATGGGAGCGATCCTCCAGGTGATAAGTGCACTGTTTGTAATTCCGTAGGCCTGTAGTTTGTGGATAAGTCTTCTCCTATTGATGGTCTCAAACGCACGCTGAAGGTCAATGAAAATACTCAGGACATTTCCATCATGAATATATGAACACCATTTCGAACACACATACTGTAATGCTGACTCGCACGAACGTTTTTCCCAAAAACCCGACTGACATTTAAATAACAATTTGTTTACCTCTAGAAACTGTCGCAGTTGTGCATACCACGATTTCCAGAATTTTGTCTATTACAGATAATAAATTAATGGGTCAATATATTCTTCTGGTTTATTTGGTCTAGGCACTTTCGGGATAGGCACAATAACACTAGTCTTAATTGCCTTTGGAACTCTTCCTGTTGTAAGGGATGTATTGATCAGGTGAAGGCTTTTTGTGTACCCAAGTACACAAAAAGCAGTCTTTAAAAATTTAACTGCTCAAATTTCTTGAACCACATTTAATGGGAAAATATTTGGCACCAATGACGAAGACATACTTTGTAGGCACAGCGATCAAAGAAAGCTTTCTCGCCCAGGGGATGTTCCTTTACAAATTGATGCTCTCAAAATAGACGTTATCTGAAACAAATTAAAATCTAATGTAATTTTGACTTAGTTTGTAAAGAATTTGTGTGTCAAAAACTGAAACAATTAAAAAAATACAAATGTGGAACAACCCAAAAAAGTAATTTAAAGACATCTAAACGCGCGTGCTTTAAAAGTGCTCTTATACACCTATATCATAATATGCTATTAATTAAATTCAATATTCATTCCATACATTTGTCATCCTTCCTTATACATGCCTATCAATCAATTAATTAACTATTCAAAACTGTTCATAGACAACTAGACATGCAACATCTGTGTATATGTACTTACGTACAAAATAAACGTTAATATTATGAGAAATCATACTGATGGATATAAAAAAGTAGATGTAAAGATTTACCCTATCCCTATCTACATATATATCATTATTAGAAAAATGTTCATCCTATTTAATTAAACCTGTTCTGTGTATTAAACTTCGAAACTGCTATTGCAATACTCTGATTTCCGACAAAAACTACAAAACAAAGGAAGGGGTACTTTTGTACTTACCTAGAAAAAAAAACGTAGATAGATAATCGCAATTTACTCAGCCAAAATTAATCATTACAACCGAAACACAAACATTTTACAAAGTAAAGCTTCTTCAACTTGAACAATGGCGGAAAATTAAAAATAAACAATGAGATATTCCGAATTATTAGCAACACTCGTCCACGCGGCTCCACTCCGCGCCGCCAGGTAACAGCCCTTGGGAATGCACCAATAGAAATGTAGGAACTCCCTTCTTGCAACGTCTCTCGTAGGACCCGTAGTAATTTTTTGAAATTCAAGAATGGGCACATTTCAGGCCGGACGCCATCTAGCGATGAGGCCTTTTTTCAATTCGAGGTTGAATAACTATTCCCTATATAAACAAAGGCAGCGCTTATAGCGCACCATTTTTTAATGAATTTTGCTAACGAAACTACAGTAAACGTCTGGCAACAGTGTGCCTTCTTAAAAATCTTTGTTTTCGCTATTGTGACAGTTGACAGTAAAAAGGAGGATGGATATTTACAAGTAAAATTTAATTTTGTTTAATGGGGCTATGGCTATGAGTCGCTTTAAATTAGGACCGGAACAAAACGGAGGTCTCTCGTTCGACGCAAATGTATCCTAGTTAATATTTTCACCCGACAATTGATTTTCAGATGACCACGCTTTACACTCAAGCCATTATTTTTAACGGATTCTTATAGTTCATAAGTTTGTATTGCAATTAATTTCGTTGATGGGAAAATAACTGAAAAATCGAAACGAATTTCCGTTAAATTTTCCGGCCGCAAAATCTACTTATCCATTCGCGCCACTCAAGCCAATATGTTTTTCGGGCTAGTGATGATGTACGTTTTCATACTTTCGATGAGCTTGTGTGGAAAATCTGTTAAAATCTTGATTTTTCCTTACAAAATTACGCCCTTATTTCAATCATTTAGCCACCTGCAATACTCAAGCCTTTGATTTTCCGAAGCCAGGTTCTATTAATTAATAATTTAGTCAACACGGCTTGCGTGAAAATATGAGCAACAAACTTATCACGGCTTGCGTGAAAATATGAGCAACAGACTCCTTTTATTTCTGTTCTGGAAAATCGAATTTTCCATATGTTATCCCCAGGGGCCACTCGTAATTTTCCCTCCATTTTACTCAAGATCGATGTACTTTTCAACCCTATTCAAGGCTTGTATGCGAAAATGGAGCACCTAAATCTGTCATGAGCATATTTACCTAAAAGTGGCCACTAAATAACCAAAAAAAAAAACACTATTATTTTTTAATTGGCATTAACACATTCAGTGCTCATGTCGGCTTTGGCCGACACCTGTTGATGCTCTCAGGTGCGCACGTTGGCGTCGGCTTCGGTCGACATAAGACCTTTGGTTTTAAAGGTGCCAATGCGAGTTTAGCGTTGCGATTGGGCATTCATATACTGGTGAGCACTTGGCTAAAGCTTGATTGTACGAAATTTAGTTTTATCAGTTACGCCGCGATGAATGTTTTCGAACTAGGACCGTCCACCTTTAAACGGTCAAGGAGGCTTCCTAATAGAGGTGTTTGTATGGTTCCCTTAAGAGAAAAATAGTTAGAAAAACTGTATTTGTCTTGCGACGCTAAACCAAATTTATGCGAAAATTAATGTTTCGCAGCATGTCAGAAGAATTTGTAAACCTTTTATTGAATATATAATTTTTAAAAATTAATTGTGCTTTTGTTTGGAATGCGAAATGCTTCTTAGATTAAGTGAAATATCTGCCTTTTCGGATAGCGAAAAAGAATACCGATGAAAGAGTTAAAAATTACAAAAAACTCTTAGCCGAAAACAGCATTATGTCAACAATCCTAAGCAAAGTGCGCCTGTCGGCTTGGGCCGACATGGCAATTTGGGCCTTAATTTTCATATAGACACGTTTTGTGGCTATAAATGCGTCGATTTACAAGAAAATTGCATCATTCATAATAAAAAAAAATAGTTAGCACAGGGGGTGGCTACCAAATTATAAGGTAGCAGTCAACGTGTTAATCCGCTTCTCCTATATTCTTACTGATGCAATTAAAAGATAAACAAATTGACCATTTTTTCACGCTAATAATATTTTCAGATGAAGTCGTATCCAGCAGTTCCGAAGTTATCAGGATATACAGAGATTTTTAAAATTGGGTATGTATTAAAGTATTAACCATGAAAATCTAATGATTTCCATTTGTCCTTAACATTTTTGTTTTTACTATATTTATTCGATCGGCAAGGATATTAAGACATATTTAAAATAAATGAAAATGCCCCAGATATGATTCTTAAAATACAACAGATCCGTCACCCTTTTATCGATGACTTTTGTTTTACAAATGATCAGACAAAACTAAGAAAGTTAGCTCAGAACAATGCTTTGGATAATTTCGCAATTATGACCAAAATGGCAGACTGGTGAATCGTGAAATTAAAGAGTACTATGAAGGCACTTGGAAGGGAAAATTTATAATAGTGGGAGGATGAACTATAAATATAAATGGTATAAGGTAAACTCGAGAGGGATAGACCACTTTTTTAGACTTCATCATGTAAGAGTTATTTATACTACGACACATGCGAGCTGAAAGATTTATTTAGAACTTAAACATGAACAACTCTTACTTAACATAATAAAAACGGTTACTGAATCATAATGTAACGTAAAAAAATTAATATTTTTCACTCTTTCATTCTCATCATATGACTCAGATGACCCTTATTGAAAGAGTAAGATCACTTTTACCTGTGAAATTGCCACAACGGTCACATAAAACACAAACTTAGGACTGGTTTTGTGAAATCAACACTCATAATGCATACACTGGATACAGTCCTCATATTTGGAAGTTGCAATGCATTTTTCTTTAAATCCGGCACATATGATATCATCAAATTCTTCAACGCTAATACCTGCGGTTTCTTTTTCCCGCTTTCTCCCTCTTTTTTACGGTATCAGTTTTATTAAATTTATTGGCATTCATGCTTGCTTTCTTTCCTCTATTTATTTTCAGGCCTTTTTTAAAACTTTTCTCTTGTTTTCTGGTGATGTTAACATTCTAGCGATACTTTGTCCCTTGACCTGATCAAAAGCACTGGACACGCTAAGTATAGGATTTATTCAATTTAAAAAACTACTTGGAACTTCTTCACCAGCCGATTTATCATTATTATGCTTAACTACTTTCATGTGTATGTTCTTCTTCTTGTGCTTTTTCAGCCTCTGTTTTTCAAGTCCCTTCGATTTTTTTCTTCGGCCTGTTGAATATTTCCTTCCATGCGCATAGATTTTTATTTCCTCAAACTGATCTTATGTAGCATTAGGGGTGAATAAGAATACTCCGCTTGCTCTAAAAGCACACACAGGATTTTCCACAGTCACTCACTCTATCAAGGCGCTTAAACTTTAGTTTAAAACTTTTTAAAAGGTTCTTTCTATTGGCTGAAGAAACAAAGTCTTATGGTTCGGCAAGTATTTTTTTTTCCTATGGCAGTGGCACACACACTAAAGGGAGATCCTATGGCGCTCGACGAGCGGTGTGTGTGCGAAGATGTTGATTGACACGGTTCTTGAATATTTGTAGG
>MU195543.1:3184-15391 GCA_016904865.1 Pissodes strobi
AAAATGTCAGGTTTAAAACTGACGTATCTAATAATGTATTTTTTTTTTATTTCAGTTTTGCTTCCTACTTTTAATGTTATATTTGTTACAACAATAATGACTGTTTCGTTTCGTAACTTTATACACATTAAAAAGTATGCTAAAATTTGTATTCAGCTTAGCTTTTAAAAAATTGCGAAATGACAAATTTAAATTGCCACTAAAATTGGTAAAATGGAAAATATTTATCCATAATGCATTGTCCATTAGTTGATATTTTCATCAATTAACAAAATTTAATTAAAAAACCTGCTTACTTATATATTTTTACTTAACATATTTATAAATACTTATATAATAATTTTTATTTTATTAATTTGTAACATCTTGGCTATTGTAATTATTGGTAATGTGAAACACACAGTTATTGTACACCGTAGAAGACTGCGGCTTATGAGATTCTTGACTCACAACAATATTTTCAACAGATCTCATGGCTCCAATTATTCCGTGATGATGATCTACATCTATTTGTAGATATGGTTTAATCGATTCGCTATTTCCGTGTCCCGTGATTTTAATTAATTGTTGTTCGGGAACTCCAGCTTTTGCCAAATTTGACACAGACGTTGCTGTAGCAGAATGATTGGTAATTTTAACTTTCTTCGTGTCAATTCCAATTAATGATGCCGCTGATTTGAATTAGGAAAGGATGGTATTGTGTCCAACGGGACAATTTTTGTACCAACCTTTGGAATTTGCGTGTTCCCAGTTTGGATTAATGGTTAAAAATAAACGGTTTGTTTTTATTCCGTCACTCCGTTTGCTCAATAATTTTTTAAAAAGTCTTATTGGACACCTGTTTGGATTGATTATGTTTGGTACTAACCATTTACTGTCTGCGAGTTTTTTCGATCCTCCTTGGGAAGTTTTAGAAAAAACTGGATCATATTCAAGGCGCCCGGCCCGCCCTGTTGCTTTCCTTCATGATCCGTTTCTTCCACAAAATACTCTAAACATGCTGAAGCTCCTTCTCCACCTCTCCAAGCCAGTTCATAAGCAATAATGAAAAAAAAACTTTTTCTGCAATCCCTCTGGAGTGTTTTCATCCCAGAGTTCAAGGTTTTTTTTTAATTTTTGCTAATGGTAAAACTGATGCACTTGCCTTTCGTTTAGAGGGATCCTTTTGCAACTGTCGACATTTGGCGTTTTTTGCAGCTCTAGCATTCGCAAACTCCACGTGCGAAAAGGGATCAAATTTACGTTTATACTTTTCATAAAAATGTTCTTGTAACTGTTTGGCAGTAGAATTCCATAACACTTTGACGACACTCTCCTTGTAATCCTCTGAATTCTTCTTACGCATATTAAAACCATAATCTTCCAAAATCAGTGCCAACTCCTCCACTGGTATGTTTTCCCTATCGAATTCATAAGACTTCTCATAGCAAAAGTCATTGAACTGTTTCCAAATAATTGCTTTAGATTTCTTAGTATTTACGGGTGTTAGGTGCTGAATTTCACTACGAATAACTTCGTTACTTTCCTGACCAAAACGAGTCATATTTTTCACGCTCACGCCAAAGAGTATATAATGTAAAGAGAAGACAGCCGGCGAATTTCCTTTGATCTTTCGTCAGCCGTTTCAATGACCTCGTCCCTTTAACTCGGAGATATCGTGACGTTGCCGGATGTAACTTTTTTTGTCAAGGCGGGCGAAGTTGACATCAAGTCAAACAAGATGACGAATAATCGATTTCATCACAGTGGGTCGAGATAACGAAAATGAGGACAAAATTTACTAAATATTTAATACTTTCTGCTAGGATAAAATTTTATATCGAGTGATTTTCATTCAAATTCTCTGAATTTGTTTAAACTCTTGCATTTTTTTAAAATCTTGGTGCTCAACTTATTTTAATTAAAAAATGTGATAAAATTTAGTTTTTTAATATTTCCGGGGAATTTTTATTAAAATTTATTCAGGACGTCTAGAAGCTTTAATTAATCAAATCAAAATTTCCTTCAGTTCAAATTAAAAAGGTGTAATCAATATTTTTCGATTATTTTAAAGGAAAGTTTCATTCAAAACATAGAGGGGATAAACTCTTAGTATGTAAATAAATCAACGAAAAAGCAAATTCTATTCGAATATCACTTTAAAGCTTCATATTCACTTCCGCAAATTTCGCCATTTTTTGACAGTTGTTGATTTTTCGCACAAATGTAACTTTTGGTCCATACTCATTGACGCGAAATTTCGTCGGCGAATATTTGCTAAAAAGTTCAAATAGTTTTAACTTTTTTGCGAATTTATGCTATTAGTGGAATAGGTTTTATAGGTTAGGTCCAAGTACCGGATGAAGTAAGCAGGTTAGTAATATATTTTTAAGTCTAGAATGGGCTCAATTAATCTCATTTCTGCAACTAAATTACGAAAATCACTTTTTACAAATATATTTCTAACCGACAAATTTTTTTTTGGTGTCATTTAGCTGGTGGGTTGTTCGTAGTTTTAGGATAATTACCAAAAGGACGCAAACGGAACATAAAATAATAATATCTCCACCGAAAAAAAATATAATTAATATTATTATCCAATGGTCAAAGTATCTATTCTACAATTTAACTAATGAACTCAATGCCTGAAAGGAATAAACAAATAAATATAGCAAAGCAGTCAAGAAGAAGAAGAATTTGAGGTTAATTGACAATTATGGTAGAATATGGTAAAAAAAAAATTTTTTTCGCCGCGATTAATTTTAAAGCTGAAAATGACAGTTTATGTCAAAAAGGCGAAATTCCTGGGTTAATTATTAAAGTAGAATTTTCTGAATATTTAGTAATAAAATTAAAACAATTAATGTTTTATCAGAAATCCGAGGATTTTTTGAGAAAAATCATGAAAAATGCATGAATTGTAGGTAAACAAAATTTTGCAGAGGGATTGTTAATTTGTGTTACATATCATAATTAAAGTTTACACACCTAATTTCAATTACACAATATGAATTAAAAAACTAAACCAAACGTCTCCCTAATAAATCTAAACTTGACCTTTACGAGATATGTTTAACCCACTGTGTTGGCTGATCGTCCTTGCTTGACGATTGTGTCCGATATAATCCGATAACATACGAAGCGCCCTTTAAGTCGAAGTTCTCATCTATCCCTCTCTAATTTGATTGCTCTGTCTTACTGTCCTCTCTTCACATTATATACTCTTTGCTCACGCTATGCACTAACACACAAGATTTAGGTTAGGTTTGATTGGGTTGCTACGGCAACGGAATACATACCTATCTAATCAAAATCATTCAAAACCTTCTATGTTACATTTCAAGGCTCGTGTCAAAGGCACAAACATAAAATTTAAAATAATATTATTTAAAACCAATTTGGTGTGAAATTTTCTTACCGAATACCACACGTGCTTAAATTATTCCAGGAAATTTTTTCTTGGTCACGAATATTTTAAGAAAATTATCCCTCGCCTAATTTTGAAAAGAAAAAATTTCCGGAAATAAATTAAGTACTAGTGGTATTTCACTAGAGTGTTTTTTTACTGGTAAAACGTCATAGCAACTGCTCCTTTCCTACTAACAAAACTACTACCTGCCCGTTAATTGAGTGATTTTTTAGCGACAAAACTATGACAGGTCCATCAAAAAGGTGTTTGGTATAACTATTATTGTGAGTTTGACAGACGTCATTAAATAGTACATTTAATTTTGTTAACAAATAAATAAAGCTTCTGTTTGTTAATACGGTGCATTGTCTAGTTTTTCTCGCGAAATAGTCATGACGAATACCACTCGAGAAAAAATTGTGTAGACAAAATTATTGCTCAAGGTTTTATTCAAGTTTGTTGCTTTTCGGCAATTTCGCTCATGACATTTTTGATACAAAAATATCATTCGCGAAATGGCCAAGCAACAAATTTTCATACCTTTCGAAAATTTTGCCGACAAAATTTTTTTCTCTTGTGATATATATGAAAATACTATTTAAAAAAAACTAATTTACATTGCGAATATTTTTTTTGCAATTAATTAATAAGTTTGACTTATCACCTAAAGATATCGAGAAAATGAAATTATTATTGATTTTATTTAAATCCCATCTTTCTGAAATGAGAACATATTTTTTTACTCTAAATTTTTTTTCTCCAAGGTAATACCATAAGAAAATGTAAATTTGAAGAAAACGTTTGTTTTTTTTAAAGTATGGTTCCTATGAGGAACCCAAATTTTCATGGATTTTGGCTTCTATATAGAAATTTTGACAAATACATAACAACTTGCCTTATTCTGCAACTTTTGACTTACTTTGGTAACTCATAACTCTAAATGTATTTAACGCGGGTTGGAAATGTTTCCCAAGATTAAAAAGAAGAAATTCTAAAATACCCGTTTTCGCGTTTTTTCAGTACGAAATTTCTTTCCTCGGAAAAAAAATTGCAAAAAAATACTAACACATTAAAAATATGCATGAGTAAAAATATTTACCTTTCATATTTTCTCTACACCAGTAGTCATATAAAAAAATTGTGGTTGTCATTTTTCCCTTACTTTGGCTAACTATTAACCCAGATTAGGTGTATTCTTCCCATAAATTTGGAATTATTTTTTCCAGAAAAAACTACTGCTATACAAAAAGAATTTAATTTGCTTTTTCTCATAGGAACCTTACTTTTAAAAAGTTTCAAACATAACCTTCAAAAACAAGTATTTTTGGGTTATTCGAGAGGAAGTTCAGTTTCCGTTGAAAAAAAAATGTGTGTACTTAAGACCACACGATAGAAGTGAAAATTTGAACAAGCGGGGTCATCGTTTGTCAGAATTTCGATCCGAGTCTTCGTTGCAGAGATACGGGCGAAAAACGGTTTTCCCCCAAAAAATCCCCCCATAAATTAGAGCCCCCCGTATGATCTAAGGTGGCCCCCCATGAAAAAACTATAAAAATTTCAACCCCGTACCTCCTCCCGTTCTCCTCAAATTAATTATTTAAGTTTTTCCTTCTCCCCCCTCCCCTGGCCAAACGGGAGGAGGGTACGGAGTCCCATTTTCGTCCAGGATCTTCTTTTTCCCCGGCTACATCCCCTGAAATTTTCAGCCCTCTACCCCCACGGTTTCCCCCCAAAATCCCCCTTAAATTACAGCCCCGGTCCCCCCGTATGGTCTAATGTGCCCCCATGGGGCGCACCTACCATAAAAATTTCGACCCCGTACCTCTTCCCGTTCTTCTGAAATTAATTAAGTTTTTCCTTCTCCCCCCTCCCCTGGCCAAACGGAGGGGGGTACGGTGTCCCGTTTTCGTCCAGGATCTTCTTTTTACCCCGGCTACATCCCCTGAACATTTTTTTTATTTTATTTTCTTATCCAGCTTTCCTCGTACGCTTCAAGAAAAATCTGGTGTCACTTCGGAAATCCCCAACCCCGAAAACGCCCATATCATAAATGAAGATATTCCCCTTTTTTTCGTTTTTTTTTCTTACCCAGAAAAAATTTGAGGTCATATTGGGAGTCCCCGTTCCCGAAAACTCCCTTATACCGAATTTCAACTCTCCAGGGCATATCATTTAAAACTTACAATTTTTAAGGGAGGTGTTGGGGGGATAGAAATCATAAATTTGTTTTTTGGGATCATGACATGGCAACCCCTACCTATCGAATATGAACGCGATCGGAAAAAAAGTATATTTTTCCCCCAAGAAGGAAAAATAGGCGCCTCCGTTTAAAAAAAATACCGAAGCAAATTTTTCCATATTATAGAAATCAAATTATTACCGATTTTATGGAATAAAACCGCAGGCTTCCTCAATTTAGGGTCACAGGGGTATACAGGGTCAAAATATTTTAAAAATATTAATGTCACTTTTGAAATCAAAACCCTCATATATAGCAAGTTTCCAAAAAAAATCTCCAATTTTGCCCAGCTCACGTTCTCTGTTGATGGTTTACCCAATTTTACAAGGATATTCTATGCAATTTTATAACGATAAACAAAGGGAATATTTAAAACAATTATCAGCTCTTATATATTTTCAATCACACATTCTGCCCATTCCAACAAGATTTCTATACTTTATAACCGGCAGCCGGCAGTCCACTAGGTTTATAATTATTGTTGTTGACGCTCATCTCATCAATTCCAACCCGCGGCGGACGAACGACATCCAATATTCAAAATATCAAAATAATAATAACGGTAAGCCGGTACCTAAATACGTCCACCGTGAAATCGGCGTCACACCGTAACGGCCGTGTACCCAGCGTTACCCGATCGCGAAATCATAATAATCAAATAAAGGGCTCCGAAAAATTATTCGTTTTAAAATACGCAATGAATGCAAAAGAGTAAGTAGACCGGCGGCCATTTGGCAACAGTGTACGATTTTTACCCATCCCCATTACCACTTTTGTTCAATTAAAAAAATAAAACCTGTAATTCACAATGTAGGTGAAACCATTGTATAAAAAAAGAACGTAGCTTCTTCTCAAGAGATGGCGTCACTTTATTTTTTAAGTTTTCCGCCTCGTAGTGCCATCTATTACAACTTATATGATTTAATATGCGAAGGAGAATGCAGTACATTTAAAATATCCTACTATTTCTTTTTATACAATGCTCATATGTAAAGTACCCTTTTTCTCATGGGATTCGGTGAATATTTCCATTCATAAAAAAGGGTCACATTGCACACTTGTTGCATAAATAACTATTATTTGTCTACCACTTGTTCCTTTATATTATTATGGCAATGCAAAAACGATAAGTATTTTTGACATTCACTTAGCATGATACAACAGTTCCTAAAAGACCATAGCGCATAAGTGAAGCCGCTTTGTAAACAGTATCAATATGCCGAAACAAAAGTAGTTTAAAGCCGGATGATGGTCATTCCGACAGAAACCGGTAACTTTTATGCGGTTTAAGACTGACACGTAATTCCTGATTGAACCTCAAATTTGCGGAATAAATAATTTTCTGAGTTTTAGACATTGAAGCTGACGTCACTGTAAGGCTAAAAAAATATCTGATATTATCATCAAAACTCTTCCCTCATTTATATTTTTGATTACATCTTTATGTAAAAATAACATATATTTAATACTACTAAATATATGAAGAATAAGATACAATATTTTAGATTTCAACGCAGACGATACAGCTCCATTGGCAGAAGAACCAACCGCAGGCATATCTGTGGTAAATGTAAGTAACTGTGTGACACATAACATAAACATGACACATTTTTATTATATGTAGAGAAGTTTTGGCTTTAACCAATACCAATCCCTTTGTTTATGCAGTGTAGGTAAGAGCAAAGATTCGCACCAGGTAAAGGTCCGCAGACATTTTAAAAAGCCCCCTTTTAATCTTTCTCTGCAGCTGGTATAACTACTAGTATGCCCTAATTCCCCTACACACAAAGCCAATCAGAATCGCTGAAGAGGTGGCCAAATCTGAAATGCTAGTTTACCCATGTCTTTACGGTATTACTTTCAAGTGTTCTGGTGGTACAGTGGTCAGATGCTGTGCCTGTGATACGGCGGCCCGAGTTCGATTTCCGTCGGTATTTTTTTTTATTTTTTTAACGTTGTTCGTAAAAAGTTTTTTTCTACATTTTAGCCTTGCCTTGGGTTAATTTTTGGTGGTTGCGTACCCGTAGCGAGCAAAGCGAGTGGAGGGCCATACGTGAAGCGAAATATTAGACATTCTAAAACAGTAAACAAAAATTTCGATTTTGATTGGGTGTGTGCGGTGGCTAATTAGGGTATGCTACTACTGCTTAGTTTGTAAAGGCTGTTTTTGCTGTGAATAATTTGTACAGGGTGTCTGGTTATAAATGTAACCCCCCTTTAACTTTTTTATTTGCCCTCGTATAAAAAAATGTTAAATACAAAAGTTGTAAGGATTTTCATAGAGTTTTCTGCGGTGTTACTAGAAAAACAATTGAACATCGAAATTCTACTGTACAGATTAAATTAATGTTTTTTTAATGGGGCACCCTGTATACTCTTCTGTATATCGATAGAGCTCTTTAAGGCGAGTTCAGTAATATAAGGTTTGTTGGGTCTAGCTATACTAGTTACCACGTAAATTGCGAGAATGTCGGGTATCTGATTATTACTGAACCCCTCTCCTAAAGTATTTATTTGGTGAGCTAGAAAAAAATGTTGTATACAAAAGTTGTAGGTTCCTTCAGAAAATTTTCTGCGGTGTTACTAGAAAAACAATGGAACATCAGAAAAGGTTTTGAAGCAAGAATTCTTTTCTAGCTCACCAAATAAATAACTTAGGAGGGGTTCAGTAATAATCAGATACCCGACATTCTTGCAATTTACGTGGTAACTATTATAGCTAGACCCAACAAACCTTATATTATTGAACTCGTCTTAAAGAACTCTACCGATATCCGGAAGAATATACAGGGTGTCCCATTTAAAAAAACATTAATTTGATTTGCACAGTAGAATTTCGATGTTCAATTGTTTTTCTAGTATCACCGCAGAAAACTCTATGAAAATCCTTACAACTTTTGTATTTAACATTTTTTTATACGAGGGCAAATAAAAAAGTTAAAGGGGGGTTACATTTATAACCGGACACCCTGTACTGAAATTTTTGTGGGAAAAAAATGAAGTAATACTATTTTTTTACACAAAGGTGTAATTAATATTTCGTCAGGCTAAGCTGATTTTTGAAGTAAATACTTCTTTATACAACACGAAATTGCGATCCATTTAAACCGATCAGATCCGATAGAACCGGATTTCAATCAAACCCGTATTTATCTCCTTTTGATCATTCTGATTCAAGAATCTGGTTCCACAACAAAGGCAAAGGTATATAAAAAAAAAGAAGGGACAACGTAAAAGATAGATAAAGGAAGAAGATCTGTTAGGTTAACCTAACCTATCAACCTTATTATTTTTCTTGTGTTGTTTTTGCTTTTATTTTCACTTGATATGTCAAAAATAAAAGAAAAGTGTTATCAGTACTGTCAAACTTTTAAAAGACTTAAAGAAAAAGAACATAACCAAAATACCAAACAAACAGGCAAACAACTGTTAGAGTTAAATGTAATTTCAAATCCATTTTTAAATCCGTCTTTCTCGCTAACTAAGCATTTTTAGATCGCATTCAGTCAATTCAATCCTGAAAGTTAGAGGACTGACTTGAAATGTCAGATCCGATCAAAATTTCAATTTGGACCGTGTATATCGTGACTTTCAAGTGGATGTAACTGCATCCGATCGGTCAGATCGGATAGAGTTTCACGTTGTATACATAGTCAGTGATTTTTCAAGGCCGCGTTACGACACGCTTCGAAACTTTGGTCTCGCAAAAGAGATATATTATATGACTCTCTCCCTCTCTCTTTGGTATTAATCGTTCTGTTTTTTATTTTATTTCCAAAACAATGAGGATCATTGAAATATTTTTGATAAAAAATTGATATTAAATGTTCCTAATGCCGGCCGGTGCAAAAAGCCATATTTTTGAAGACGTCACTTCAGAAATATCGTTTTTGTAATATTTCACTTCACACTTTTTCCTACGATCGCTCCAGGGGTGCAACCAACCAAAACGAATCCAAATTAACCCAAGGCATGCCCAAAATGAAGAAAAAATCGTAAAATTATATTGCGGCTCTTCACGCATTTATATCATATGATTCCTATGAAACGTTGACTATTATTTCACTTCACACATGAAACAGTGTTCCACATTATTACAATCAAACAAAACTAACCAGAACTAACGCAGTTCTAACCCAAATTAACTCAAATTTTAAATGGAAAAAACAACAGATCTAGGACTTTCCTAGATCTATTGAAAAAACATTGCAGATGACATTCTAAAATAATTAAAGAATTTAGACTGGCCATCATCCAACTCGCGAAACAATATATTTCCACATCCATATAAAGGTTTCGTGCTTCCTCAGTAAAAATTGGTCTTGTCCATATTGTCCTGCATATGGGGGCTTAGAATTTTCTTCGTTTATTTTTGCTAAATATGCTACATATGCCAATTTAATTTTTTTTTGTAATTTGATATTTCCCACACAGTTTGTCTCTTTAAATTCCTACACATAACACTACACACTCATAAGTTAGTAAAAGAGAGGTTTCTGAATTCATTTCTAAGGTGGTAGGTACCTAGTAAGTTTTGCCAATTTTTTAAAGTAGGCACTACTACTTTAAAAAATTGGCAAAACTTACAAAACTAACTAGCAGCAGTAACTGGCTTATACAATACAAACTAAATTCAAATTGCTGCAATTAAAAAGGAACTCGATGCGCATGTCAAAACACATACGGATGCGTATCACGAAAGTTCCATGTGGACGGGCAAAATTCAACGTGTGCGTTTCACATATACGGATATCCGTGATCACGTATGCATGTGGACTAACACTTAGGTGTTGAATATACACTGCCCAAATAAAAACCGACGCGGATAAACATGATGATGACGAGCAAAAATTGAGAAAAACATAATTTATGGCGGATATATTTGAATGATCCTCACTTTTTTGGAAAGAAAATACAAATACAAATCGATTAATACCAAAATTTTTCCAAAAAAAAAACAGTATTAAGGAGTCATAAGCTGGATTTATAGATTGAAATCACATAAGCATAGCATAAGCATAAGAAGTTAAACATTCAAATTTAAGTCATGTAATTTATAGATAGACATAACATAAGACACAACATAAGCTTGACATAAGAAGTTCACCAAGCTTTACACTGGATTTATAAACTCGAAAAGTTCGCAATGTTGAGGCTTAATTGGGAGTTGAAATTTTAGTTCAAGACTTGGTTCAAGATGAACTATTCAAATCATTCAGTTCAATTTATAAACTCAGTTGGCGAAAAGTTCGCTTATTTTCAGAATGTTTGCAAAGTTGAGAGAGATTAGTTCGTTCCAACCAATGAAAAATCACTGTACTAGCACGTGCTCGCTGTCAACTATCTATGGCCGATTTGTCAGTCGAAGTCCCACAACTGTTTTTATTGTTGTTACTTTTTTGTGAAAATTGCTGAATCTGAAACTGATGAATGGAGTGAAATCGAGGATATTGATGCATAACTGCTACTTATAGAAGTAATTCAAAATTATCCATTTGTGTACAATCTCGGTGAACAGGACTATACAAATTTTTAATGTCCGAATTTCTATTGGTTTTAACCAATCAAATATGAAATTTCCTACGAAGGCGTAGAAGGGCCACGAGAGTTTTTTTTTTAAATTTCAGACTTTAAACTGAGAATTTAGAGTCTAATGTCTGAATTCAAACTTGTAACTCCGAATTCAGAGAAAAAAGTTTGAATTTAGACTTTAAACTCTGAATTCGGAGAAAAAGTCTGAATTCATATTTTAAACTCAATTCGGAGAAAAAAGTCTGAATTCCAATTTTAAACTCTGAATTCGGTGAAAAAGGTCTGAATTCAGACTTTAAACTCTGAATTCGGAGAAAAAGGTCTGAATTTAGACTTTAAACTCTGAATTCAGATTTTAAACTCTGAATTTAGACTTTAAACTCCGAATTTAGAATGAAACGTAAGTTTTGCATTAGGACATTGTGCTTATTATATTGACAATGTGAATAGATTACACCAGCCATAATGGGCATTAAGAACTAGGTACACGGAAATGTACGAAAAAGCCAAATGCAATATTTATCTATCCATCTAAACTCTGAGTTTAAAGTCTGAATTCAGAATTTTTTCTACGAATTCAGAGTTTAAAGTCTAAATTCAGACTTTTTTCTCCGAATTAAGAGTTTAAAGTCTGAATTCAGACTTTTTCTCCGAATTCAGAGTTTAAAGTCTGAATTCAGATTTTTTTCTCCGACTTCAAAGTTTAAAGTCTGAATTCAAACTTTTTACTCTGAATTCGGAGTTACAAGTCTGAATTCAGACATTAAACTCTGAACTCTCAGTTTAAAGTCTGAAATTTAAAAAAAAATCTCGTGGCTCTTACGCCTTCCTACTTTCCCAACTTCTTGGTGATGTTTATAAATGCCATAAAATGAACTCTGAACTCCGAACTCTGAACCTCACCAACTATGAACTATCCAACCTCAACCAAAGTTTACAGAATTAAAAATAAACACAGAATTTTAATTGTATTTACCAGAGCTATAAATATACTTTTTTAAAAAATTCAAAACAATATTATGAAATTTGTAAGGTTAGTATTTTCGCT
>JAEQML010072661.1:0-15390 GCA_016904865.1 Pissodes strobi
TGTTGGTTTTTTTCGATTGGCATATAATAATAATAATTATAGGCATGTCGAGTTCGGGTAACAATTGTGTCCATAGGGGATGTTCGGTTGTTACTGGGCAAGGATTTAGTTTACTTTCGTTTCCCAGAAATCCAGAACTGTAAGTATTTACTTTTATATAAATTATTTCTTAAAACTATTTAATAAATAGTTATCCTTTTAGGTAACAGTCGAATTTTATTGTTACCGAGTTGTCAAATTCATGTTTTTCTACCATTAGGGGGTTATGGAATGAAAATATTTAACTTAAAACTAATAAAATAATATTATATTTTTCTAACTGACGTCAGTTAAGAAAACTTAAACTATTCACAACACGAATGAACACCTATATGAGTTTGGGTGCCCTTCCTGGAGATGCCTTGGGTACAATAGATGCTTTATATTTGACGTGTTAAATTCGTACTCCTTACGACCATCCTATAAGTTTAAGAAAGTATTTGAAGGCTCTCAATATCAAATTAAATTTTTAAAAGATGCTTTATTGTCTTTCTCTGAAATGAATTTTTTTTACAAAGTTGGCAAAGACATAACCAACAGGGTAATATTTCCAAAGTGTTGGGCTGTAACAATGCATGGGCTTATCAAATTGTGGGAAAAACTTTCAAAAGCAAATTTTAAATACTTAAAAACAAGACGTATAAATACAGATCGCATCGAAAATTTTTTTGGAAGTGCCCGGTAACAATGTTAATCCCATCCTTATACAGTTTCAGACCGCCTTCCGAAAGCTATTTTGGCAAAGTTGTTTCCATACGAACCAAATGAACCGCTAAGAAGATTTTGATCAATTGTTGATTAATTTTGATACCGTACATGCGGCACATGTAGCTGAAAATATTCTCAATGAAGAACATCAGTTAACTAATACGATAACTCTACCAAACTATAGCTACAAAAATGAAAACCTAACAACTCAAAATGCCTTCAGCGCGTTATCTAATTAAAAAGGTACTTGATGTACAGGGTTATCCAACGAGGACTAGACAAGGCGATTTTTTTACTTTCCCTGTACTTTTATAAAAAAAACTGAAATAGCCATCTTATGTAATTTTCTCCCGCGCATTCGTATATGTTCAGCAAAAAACAATTGAACATCAAATAAAAGTGCTAGGGGTCACTTTGATAATTTTTTAAATGGAACGGTATATTACTACATTTTTCGACTCTCTAGAAAAATCTAAACACATTTTGTATATAATATCCTATACCTATTTTTAACTGTTTACCAAATATTGACAGTTGAAAGTCGGGCATTTTGA
This sequence comes from Pissodes strobi, assembly GCA_016904865.1. NCBI lineage: Eukaryota > Metazoa > Arthropoda > Insecta > Coleoptera > Curculionidae > Pissodes > Pissodes strobi. Next base: position 1,302 of record JAEQML010072661.1, read on the forward strand.
CACTTTGACAGGCTCTAAAATCTAAACCGCACGAGATCAAAGAAAACGGTTTGCATATTCCTATCTTGGGTTTTCATAAGCTATCGAATGATAGTAACTTTGAATTTAATCGGAGGTTTAAAAGTTCCGGTTAATTTTATCCACAGGTTAAATTCGAAGATATTGTCATTCGATAGTTTATGAAAACTTAAGATAGGAATGTGCAAACCGTTTTCTTTGATCTTGTGCGGTTTAGATTTTAGAGCGTGTCAAAGTGTCAAAATACCCGACTTTCAACTGTCAATATTTGGTAAACAGCTAAAGATAGGTATAGGATATTATACACAAAATATGTTTAGATTTTTCTAGAGAGTCCAAAAATGTAGTAATATACAGGGTGTTCCACTTAAAAATATCAAAGTGACCCCTAGCACTTTTATTTGATGTTCAATTTTTTGCTGAACATATCCGAATTCGCGGGAGAAAATTACATAAGATGGCTATTTCAGTTTTTTTTATAAACGTACCGAGAAAGTAAAAAAATTGCCTTGTCTATTCGTCGTTGGATAACCCTGTACATAGCTGCGAGATATGTGAATCATTTGCAAAGGAATGTAAAAACTTAGACGTTTCTAATTTATTAATCCATTTAAGAGCTTTCACAACGGAAACTGATATTTATGGCGCGCTAAAATCTCCACCAGAACAATTTGTTAATTTTATTTATCAATTAAAAAAAAAATTAAACTTCAAAGTTTGAAGATATTTCTCTAGGAGAGGGAATTTCCGATCAATTATTAAGCCTAATGCAAAAGGTGGAATTATGACATCCTTGCTCTGATTTTCCCAAATACTTTATTTTGAAGTTTTTTATTCGGTTAAAAATTTTCTATACACTAAAATATTCTAATAGAGATTTACAAACATAAGAAATGACAAAAATGTAATAGAAAATTAAAAATTTTATCGCATTTATAAATAATACCCTGTTTTATGTTTACCTGTGTTTTAAAAATATGTAAAAAATAATTCGAAAAAAATATGTATATTATTTAAAGAAAATACTGTTACGGAAATATATATTTTCTCCTACTGAGTGTCCAGCGCCGTTCCTGGAGCTTCTGCCGCCCCGTGCAAAAAGAGAAACTCCCCCCCCCCCCCTGGTTGAAATGAAATTATTTTTAAATTAAAAAAGAGAAGAAGAGACTTAAGATTATTATTAAATTAGAATTTATTTTTGCACATACTGCATGGTGTGGCTACAAAAAGTTGCCTTAAAAATAAAAATTTTAGCCTAATTCGTTTTCGAGTTATAAGAGCTTAAAATGCATTAGAATACCGTTGGACTAAGCCGAGGACTAAACTAAAACTCTTCGAGATTTCTTAGCTGTCAAATTAGGTATTATATTTGATAGGTCTAAGCTTTGGCGCATATCTTGTTCAATTAAAAAAACTAAAACTCTTCGAGATTTCTTAGCTGTAAAATTAGGTATTATATTTGATAGGTCTAAGCTTTGGCGCATATCTTGTTCAATTGAAATAGTGGCAAGGCTCGTCAATCTTTCTTGGGACATAGTAGACCTTAAAAATTTTTTAATAAGTTGTAATTTACTAAAACTATTTCCCCAGAGGCCACTGTCACCGGTAATGTAAGAAATATTCTTAAGGCTACAGCTAAATTAGGAAAACAGGAGGTAAGATCATTGTCGATAATATAACTTAATATAAAGTAAGGTTTGGACTCTTTCAGTGATAATAATGGCGTTAAAAGGTAAAATTTCGTTACACAGTTCATTTCCGTCGATATCTGGTTAGGGGAAGTTACCTTGCCCTTGTTTTAAAGATGAATTCAGACCTATACATGATTTTCGCAAAAAATCGGGTCCATTTTGTGAAACTCGTATAAGCATTTAGATAAATTGTTACATTCCTCTAGTAAAGAAAACCTTTCTTTTAGTGAATTTTTGTTGTATCTAATATACTAAAATAAAAGTTTACTCTAAAATTTCGTTTTTGATCAACAGCGAACTCGTGATTTGACTCGTACGAGAAATGACGTGGGACTTTTCGCTGACGAACAAGAGGGAATTCGGGCAGTATGTTAATTTCTGCAGCTAGTGATTCAGCTTCTTTGATAAATAGATCAAAACTTTCATTAGTCCTTTTTTCATCAAGATAGTTAATTACATTTTTTGAAACAGTTACACATTCGCAAAGATTTATTTTAGGATTTTGAGACGTTAACTTTTGACAGAGGATCATGCCCAATTATCAATGAACAGATAAATTTAAATGAAATAAATTTCTTCGCTAATGTTTGTGCCATATTTCTCGTTTTTATGTCTCTTTTATCGTTATCGACTATTTCATTAGGACTGTTGTAAGCTTGTTTGAAATTTGAAATTAAAGGTTAAATTACCTACATTTATTCTACTTTCCCATTGAGTGTCGATTGACGGTTTCAAAGTTAATATAGGTAAAGTCAACAGCACGGGTAATAAGTTTCGAAAAGAATGCGATAAAAAAATTTGATTTCACTCAGCCCCTATCAAAACAGTTAAAAAGAAAACTACTGCTACTGACGGCCTTCGCCGCCACCTGTTTTTGTAGGGTTTTTCCCCTCTGCCGCTCAGCTGTCGAACTGCATCAGCAGCAAGTCCGAATGTATATTAAGTCTCAAAACCTCCCACCTTACAGCTGATGCTGCAAAAATACATATAATTTTTGAACAATGTCGAAAAATGAAACAATTTGCCACTAAATTTAATGAATGAGCAAAATATGACAAAGACGTAGTTCTTGGGTTTATATTCGTTTTTGTAAACCAGAGTTTAATTGTATTTCATTAACCTGAAATGCTACTGTGTTTTATTGTTTCATATTTTTTAATAGCAGCTGGTTTAGAAACTTTGTTGTAAATAAAATGCCGCCCCCTAATCTCCGCCGCCCCGTGCGAGTGCACATGCTGCAGCCTCGTCCGGAACGGCTCTGTGAGTATCTTTGGTTTATTTTTCTATCCTATCCCTAATGTATGATGTAGCCTATAAATATTATAAATCTATACATAGATATATCTTATTGTAAGTAAACCCCAACATACCTATAAATAATAAGTTCCTTAAATAAATAATTTTGATTTATTTGCTGATTCATGAGATAATTTACTTCCCCATGCTCCCGTACTACAAGATATTATCCGAGAAGACAAAACCATTGTCTTCTCGGATTATGCTGCTTTAATGTCAAACGAGAATCATTCAAGGTCATCGAAAACAGGCCCATCGAGATCAAAGGAAGATCAAAGACGCCGCCGCCGGCTGTCGCTTCTCAACAGTTTAGTATTCTCGGGTATTGTATTTTTTAATTATTAAGTAAGTTCTGTATCCTTTCTTTACTTCTTATTTGCAGAATTTAGTTATGAAGGCAACATAATGTGATGTAGACAAATGGGGAGTTGCTGGTGTTTTCAGTTTTATTTACTTGGGCTTTTAATTAAGTTGCAAATACATTATTACGAAAATAGCGGCAATGCATGATTCCAACTATATGTTAATAATAAATAGTGATATCTTATGAAGCAGCTGAATACATGGCAAATGTAAAGATTTTACTTTTTTCCGAAGATAAATATAAATAGCCTGCCAATGTTTACGAAATTTTATTTAAAATATTACTATTCGCTTTAAAAAAGAGTTTCTTTGTCGGAATAGTTATTTGTTTTACTAGGCAGCAAAGTAGTAGATTGACTGCCGCGGCTGATAGTTCATAGCCGAGCGTAGCGAGGCTAGGAATTCAGCTAAGGCAGTCAATCTACTTTGCTGCCGAGTTGAACATATAATTTTTTCTCCGATTGTTTATAATGATATATGTATATTGTATATTTGCAAATTATTACAATTCCCACAATCTTTTTATTTTTCCTGTAGTGATAAATTAAGACAAAATTTGATAGAAATCGCAATTGTTGGAACGGTTGGTTGCTATGGAAATGTATATGTCCATAATAATTATAGTTTGACAACTTATGTCAGACGTTTTATTCCCATGGAGACTAATCACTTTGCTGCCTAGGCAGCAAAGTAGTTACTTTGCTGCCTGGACATAAAAAGTAATACTTTGCTGATTGATATGGGTCTGCAAAATTAATATTTGCTGTCAATCGGAGAAAAAAGTATTTTTCCAAAGACGGAGAAAAAAGTATTTTTCCGTCTTTTGGGATTTCTTTTGATGCCGATTTCTATCAACACTCATTAATACAAAATTTGCCCATGTGATTCGTACTTTCTGGCGGTCATTGTATATATCGTTTAGATCGTACAAAATTTCAAAAAATTTAATGAATTTAGATAGAAATGCAGACCAATAAAATTGCTTGATGCAGTAACTATTAAAACTACAGGAACAATTATTGTTATTGCTAATTCGCTTGCCGCGCCTGAGCTCTCTGAGAATAATACATTGATTCCCTCTTGTTCGTTTCAATATTTAATGCTAAGTAAAAAATCAGAGACCTACAAGCACAACAAAGAGGAGAAAAATAGATGGTATGACAAAAGCAGAGTACAAATATTTGGCAAAAGTTATTACAACGGAAAACTACAAAAAATTTAATAAAAAGAGAACCTGGAAAAAAGTAAAGCCATCGATAAACCGCATCAAAGAATAAGAAAGCATATAAGAAATATGAGAGCGACTTAGAAAGGAAATTAAGAAATCTGCATCTAGCAGGTTTCTTAATTTCCACCCCAACCATCCCAAAAATCAAAAATTTAACATAGCCATGAAGAATCGAATTACCGACGTGAGTAATGAAAGTCTACTGCAGAAGAATTTGGGTAAGCTGTTTGATATTTTTGTTAACAACGGTTACCCAAAGCATATTTTGAATAAACTCATATAATAACTCTAACCTTTATGATGGCCCCATCGAAGAATCAAATATTCAAATAAAATATAAAAAATTGCCTTATATTGGTAAATTAACATATTCGATAATTTCAATTTTTAACAAAGTTGTGATGTCACATAGCAATCATTCCGAACAGGAAGAAGAATAAAATGAAGAGCCAACTAACAGAAAGATATTATGTATAAATTAAATTTAACAGATAAATAAAACAAGTTTTTTACGTTATGACACAAATTATTAAAATCGTTAACAACGAAGTGGAAGTAACATGTATCAGACGCAAAGGCCATACAGTTATTTTTCCTCTTATTAAAGACTCTTACTCAGCCGAGAAAACTGACATGAATTTAAAACTACCACCTCAGAATTGCAAGACTGTACAGGGTGGCTCGCATTCGATTCTATGTGTGTGGTCTCGAAAACCGTAAGAGATAGAGTGTCGCAAAATTGCGCATTTACGTGCCTAACAATATGCCGTTTAGAAAGTTTCAAAATTCCGAGTATTTTCGAAGATATCCGGAAAAAAACCCGAAATTTTGTAAAACAGATTTATATTTTTCGTGGGCTTATTTAAAAACAAATTGAATTGCACTTTTGCGTTGCCACATTTTGCGCTCTATCCAATGGTGGTATCCAGTTTGGAATCCGACGTTTCGTGTTCAAGGAGTCATCATCAAATTTCCTTTTTAAATACGAACCTTATTTTTTTTCATCGTTTTTCAGATGATATTGACATTATTAATATGAATATGTTTTTATTTTTTATTCTTATTTTTTATTTTAATGTAACTTTGAATAGCATGTTACTTTTGAATTTTTTATATTCCAAATATTTTACTTTGTTTTTGTGTTAAGTGGAAAACTGGAACCTTATATAAAATATATAAAAAATAGTAAAATTAAATAAACAGGTTCGTTTGTCTTTTACGAGAATAAGGTCCTGAACTATTATGCTAACAAGTTGCTCAGTGCAAAGGCAAAATATGTTCAACTTATAATCAACAAACAAAATATTTAACATAGAACAACATCAACAATTCATAATAATACTACGTGATACTGTACTTAGATGGAAAAACACACCTATCGAAATATAGATTGTAAATTTAAAAAAATATGTTAAAAATGTATATATATTCATAAAAAAACTTTGCTATGAACAAGCGAAGGCGCGTGAAAGAATTTTAATGCATGATAAATGAGGAGCTAGCGTGCAAAACCGGCTAATCCATTTTAGAAAAATGTTTAGGAGAGGTGAAAAACTTCTCACTCATTTGTCTTTGCATTAAATTTTACTGAGAAAATTTGCTAATGTAACCATTTGACCTGCTTTAAGTATTTTCTTTTATTTATTTTTTTTTTCTTTTTTTTTATATATTTGCCAGTCATTTCCTACTACTCTCACCTGGCCGACTGCCTGTTCTTATTGCCATACGATGGCGCCAAAACTTGCGCGCGAATTCAAATGCAGTTTTACTCACAATATGAGCAATATGGATATGGCCAATTTTGGTGCAAAACCCTAAATTTAAATGCACAGAAATAGCCGGTTTTGAGCGCAAATCTCGATGCTAAACGATAGAGATTGTTCGATTCATATTGAAATCATAAAAATATTAAAATAGTTAAAAAATGGATTTAGCCGGTTTTGCATGCAAGCTTCTCAAATGAACGTTCTACACGATATCGTGTTTACTGAGCCCTAGAATGGAACTTTACAATCATAATAATTTAAGGGTGTATAATATTTTGCAATATTAATATCAATACTTATTTTAATTAGGGAATAATGGGAATCTTATAATTATAGCTTTGCATAAAGTAATCCAAAATGTTATATAATAATAACTATAGATGAATTATTATAATTTGTAGAAATCTAGATATTTGCACTAGGGCAGGAAATTGAAGAATAATATCTGGCGTTACAGATAGCGTCGGATCCAATAAAGCATTAATTAAAATAAAAACACATGTTCATATTAAGAACATCAATATCATCTGAAAGACGATAAAAAAAAAGTTTGTATTTAAAAAAAGAAAATTGACGATGACCCTTTGACGACCAAACGTCGAATTCCAAACTGGATACCACCATTCAATTTCATTGAAATAATTTTTTAAATAAGCCTAGGAAAAAAATAAAACTATTTTTAAAAATTTCGTTTTTTTCCGAATATCTCCGGAAATCCTCGGAATTTTGAAGCTTTCTAAACGACATATTATTAGGCACCTAAATGCGCAATTTCGCCATAATTTGGCCGACACTGTATGTCTTCCGGATTTCGAGATCCCCATACATAGACTCGAATTCGAGCCACCCTACCGCACAACATATTATTTCTGAGTAGATTTTGAAATATTCTGTGTCAGATTGTCTTTAGTATTTATTTATAATGATGATATTAGGGTAGTTTCATTTACGTTTGTTAAAAGAATGAGCAAATACTTTCATTTTTGGAATACTAGTACAAATATGAAAATATTTTATTTAATACATGGATAGAAAAAAATAACAAATTGTTGCTGGATCCCTTCGATATCAGATTACTACGAAGTATTTTCAAGTTTTACGTCAATCTTTTACTGTTCGGAATTAGGACAACTCCTATCCCTGTACTCAACACTTTTATCTCAGACCATAACCTTTTTACAACATTTACCCAACTTTTATAGTTAATTTGAATCTGTAACCCAGTAATAAAATGACTAAATTGGTCAAATTACATTTCTGACGAACTAAATAGTCCCTTGTTTTGTTAAGAGACTTTTTACGATGTAATGTTTTAAATTAGTTTCCTCAGATAGATGCATTTATTTTGTAAGGAATGTTTTCGTGGGCAATACGAAAAAAAAACTTAAATAATGAAAATAATATGACACAAATCAGCATACTGCTATATGTACGATATGAGTTGGCCATGCCTACCTTACACAACATTTTGCAGGATGAATAATTTTTACTTGATTTATTAAACATTTGCTAAGTTGGGGCTTGGGGTTTGGAACCTTCGGCAAAATGCACGACAACAAAATTTTATTCACAATACCGAAACATAATTTTTGTACTCAACGTGCGTTTCGCTAATGTTGGCATCATCAGGGAACAATTAAAACTTTTTAATCAAGTTTTAATCATCTTCTGATGTTGCAAACTTTGTTAGCGATACACGCGTCGAATGCAAAAATTTTGTTTCGGTATTGTGGATAAAACTATGTTGTTGTGGTACATTTATTTTCTTGTAAACGATACAAACGGCTGGATTAATATATAGATATTTTAACATTGAAAATGTTTCTGTTATTCTAGTATAGGGCCTCTAATCGTGAAAAAGTACATGCTACATTTGCCACACATGACGTCATATGCCTGAGAGATCGTGTTAGTTTGTTTACTTAAACCTAGATTTGATTATAACATATCGGAATCGGTTCAAATGACTAAAATAAATTGTGACTAACCGAAAGTTTGTTGAACGACTAACCAAAAGTAGCTAAAAGCACCAAAACGGGCTAAAATGTATCGAAATAGATTCAAAATATTGAAGAAAGTTAAAACTATAGGTTTATTTACCAGAATTAAAGTAGTTAATCGAATCGATAGTACCCTTGCCAATGTATCTGGAAATGAAGTGCAATATTGAAATGATGTTTTAGAACGTGCCGTTGAAACTATAGTTACATTAACAACCAGAGGGCTTGCACTTTGAGGGGAAAATTCTAAAATTGAATTAGTCCAAAATTGAAAATTTATTGGGATGCTTGGAACTCATTGCTGAATTTAGTCCGTTTTTACGTGAACATCTTGCTAACTCTGAAAATGTGGGCATTGACATATATAAAATGCTAATGTTTATATGTCTGTGTCGTATCTACTGAAGTCGTGGGTTGCTCTAGAAAATTGTTCTTTTTATAGTAAGATAGCTAAGATGCTATTCTAAACTATCGTCGCCGGATTTTTTATTCTTGATTTAATAAAAGAGAAAGTTGTTTTTACCATTCCCGATAAAATGGCGAATGCGCAGCATGGAAAGCGATTTTCGTCAATGTCTACCAGTTGTGCCCGATGCACATAGAGCAGCAATTATACAAACATCTACAGTGGCTTTATACAGGACAGTGACGACAATGTTTCGTCAACGCGCTCATTGGCTGCGCCATTTTGGAGCAAATTATGTTTGTTTTGGTTTGTGCCTGTGGAGAAGTTCATGTGATTTATAGCGATCTTATGCGTTTTTCTAGTCATTTTTTTGCTGATTATTAAAGCTGTGTGTATAGTTTCGGTATATCCAATTAGACATTAAATTTATATTATGTTTTAAAGTGTAGATTTGCTGCTTTCGTAGGTACCAAGGTAGGTAAATAAGTGTTATTTTAAAGTAGATTATCTATAAGATTTAGTCAGAAGTAGGCTTTTACATACCATGCAGGCCTTCTACAGGCCCACCAATATATTATAATCCTAAATGTAGCGATTTAAAAAAAACGTGGGCATGTAAAGTTGAAGGGTGATTGTTTCGCAAGTCTTTTTTGTCACACCAAAGACTGTTGTTATATTCTACTATTTGTATTTATACGAATGTAGTAAATTGCAGGTGTATGCCGTTTTTGATATACAAGGTCATTTCCCCTATATATAGACAATGACAAGGTTATATTAGGCTTTTCTTTACCAGTTGAATATCATATTATTCTACTTTGAAACACTTAGTTACAGTATAAGTAAACAAGTTGTCAGTGCCATTAAGTTTGTGATCACGATCACAGTCGAAATGTTCCTTGGATTAAATGAACCATTTTAGTCCTGGAAGTACAAAAAATACTTTAACATTTATAACATTCCATGTTTAACATCATATAGTTACTGTTATGTAGTTATTAGGGCCTGGTTGTAAAATAGAGGCTTAACTCGGCTTATTTGAACTACGACTGGTGGTTGAACCCCCTTATACATTGCTGTCAAATTAGATCATTTTATCTGCAATGTATTTTAAATGCAATTCTTCAACCACCAATCTTGGTTTAGCTGACTCGAGCTTAGCCAGCATTGTACAACACAGTCTAAGTAACATGTTCGTCAAATGTCATGGCTCAATTTGCTTAATTAACTGATGCATACATTACAATGTAGTAACGGATTATATTTTCTTGCAGGTTCATTTTGCACCAGACATGTGGGAGGAAGAAAGATGAGATAAGAAGTTATAGCCAAATGCTATCCCAACCATATTTTCCATTTCCAAACCCAACTTGGAAAGAAAGGCTTCTACAAAGCGTGAATTTGCAATGAAATCTGCAGATTCCATATGGAGGCTTTCCGAGCAAACTGACGAGTCAAGAATGGATTGGATTTTTTACCATGAACACATATTTTATTTTTTTGTAGAAATGGAAAATTGATAGTACAGTTATCACAGAACCTTGTCATAATATGAATAAAAAAATAATTAGTAGATATGTAGGTAGTATTTCAATAAAAAAAAGTAAATTAATGCACAAATATGCTGGTAAATCCTTGAAAAAACTATTTGTATTAAAAAATTTCATTCGAGAAACTACAGTTTTTTCCATGTTTAAGGTTCTTTACTTAGCTTTTGTCAATAACCAGAAGTGTATTCCTGTTTTGTATTGTTTTAAATATATTAGGTAATATAATATGTATATTTTATTTAAGATTTTTTTTAATTGTTACTGTTTAGCTTTAAACCTTTATCGACAAGAAAGAAGAGTTTGAAGTAAGTTAATCAAACAACGCTGAGTAAAATGAATATATTTATTTTAGATGAAATACAGGTTTGTCAAATAGTGTACCTACTTTATTTCCCAACATTACATACTTCTGTTCGTAGTGAACATCCATAAAAATCAAAGTGAATTTTTCATTATTCAGAATCCATTCTTTGACAGCATCCTTATTCAATCTGATTTTTCCCTCTGGTCAAAGCTGAAAATTGAAGTAAGCTTTTATATTCTTTGTGTTGATTATAAATAAATAAGATGTTTTTAACATAAACAAGTCTTAAGTGTAGACATGATTTTATGGCAGCAGCTTTAATTTTAAACTGCTCAATTCTGTTGAAAGTTTAGAATTCCATGTAATGGAAGTACATCATGTCATCTTGTTTAAATTATGCTTTGCTTGTCCATATACCTATTTCCTTTAAAGAAAAGTGCCCTTTCTTGCATCCACTGCTGTCTAACTGGATACCTGCTTCGCCGCTTCATATGTATGTAGACGACCATTCTGATTATCACATTAAAACGTTATTAAAAATAAAAACAAATAATTGTTTATATTTACATACCAATCTGTATCTGTCACAATCTTGACTCATAACCCCACTTACATTGTCAATTCAGCTGATAAGTGTCTAGTTTCGGTTGAGTCTCTGTCCCTTTCTATACTACGCTCCAAAAGAGTCGGAAACATGTTCCTTGCCGCTTATACATGCGGGATTTTCAAATGCTAGTATAATACTTTCAATTATTTTGCTTGTTAATTTTGTGAAAATTATTAATGTTTTGTTGGCTTAGTGTCCGGTTAACATATTTCTACCATTATAATACTTCATTCGTTTCATTTTGTTGGCTTCTTGCTAAAAAAATGCAAAAAACGCGAAACTTCCATATAACCTTTAACAAAATTTGCTCCAAAATGGCGGCCCAGGTCTATTGTCGTCACTGTCCTGTATAAAGCCACTGTACAAACATCACTGAAATATTGCCATCTGTGGTCGGAATTTTAAATTTTGCATTTTAGTAGAAATGTACGATCTGTAGACAATTCGTACAGTTCTGGGCTATTGAAAATGGGAAATGGTCAATTAACTAAAGATAGCGCTCTTGGGGAAGACATTATTGAAATCCCACAACATACAATGATAGCCAACAAATCTATTGTAGCAGAAATATTTGGTCAAAGATTGGAGCCGCTTGGTGTTGCAATATTCTCTATATTATCAGCCATTCTGTGTCCTAGAAATGACGATATAACACAGATTATTGAGCAAGTTTTAAATATTTTGGAAGGAGAAAAATTTACCTTTTTAAGTATTGACTCAGTTGAATGCGATGATATTTCAGAAAATGAAAATTATTGAGTTTTTAAATAGCCTGACACCTTCCGGAATGCCACCTCATATATTAAATCTCAAAGTTGATTCAATTGTTATGCTTCTAAGCAATTTAAATACCCGAAGATTATTTAAATTATGTAACGGCACCCGATTAAAAGTAACCAAACTATCACAAAATGCTATGTGTGCAAGGATCCTAACAGATATCTCAACTGGAAACCCTGCATTTATACCAAAAATAGACTTGGCTCCTGTACAACTAGATTTGCAATTTGTATTACGAAGACGACAATTTCCTGTTAGATTAGCATTTTCCATAATAATACATAAATCTCAGGGACAGACTTTAAGTAAGGTGGGCGCATATCTGCCTAAGCCTGCATTTAGTCACGAACAGATGTACGTAGCATTTTCAAGGCTCAGGTCCCATAACGACATAAAAATAAAGATATCAGAATACGAAGAAAAACAAGGCATGCTTCTAAAAGGTTCGGCAAAAGTTTTCTCCACCAACATTGTTTATCGAGAAATTTTATAGATTCTGTAAATGATCCTTTGTTAATTTATAACAAAGAATTTTATATACATTGCCTGGCAGAGACAGGCTTATCAACTAGTTGGCAATATTGTTCTTTAATAATATATTCAACATCAGATGTCTAACATATTGATCAGCTGGCATTCTTGGTCGGCTATGTCTCGACCCATTCAAAGATTTCTTAAATATCGACATCGACTGACCACATATCTATTGATTTGGAAGTAGCAGTAACTTCAGCATTTGAAGAATATAATCTAGGCATTATAGATTATCGAGGCCAGTCTTATGATAATGCATCAAATATAGGTATCTAGTGCATATTCAGGGCTGCAAGCAAGATTAAAAGTCAGAACAAACTTGTAGAGTACGTACCTTGTTCAGCACATTCGCTCAACTTGTCATGCTCTCTTGCAGCAGAGTCACATGAAAACGCTACCTTGTTTATCTGTTAGTGGCAAAGTATCTACACGTTTTTCTCAGCTTCGACATATCGATGGAAAATTTTAACAAAAAGCACTGATGAAGGTCAAACCGGGGCTGTAAAACATGAAGCTCCGTGCAAAAATTGACGAATTTGAAACTTTTTTTTGCTGTGATTTGGCATCCCATTTCAGTGAGAATAAACGCATCTAATAAATATGTGCAAAATCCTGTGATTGACCTGAGTTCTGTTCGAGAACTGGAACTCAATAAGAAACGATTTTACAATTTACGAACAAAAGCCGAAAATATTATACATGATCAGATAAAAACATAAAAAGAGGGCAGAAAAAACGAAGGAACGTTCAGTTTGATGACAGTGTTGGTAAAGAAACATCGTTTTCAGCCAGCGATAAAATATAAATCGAAAAATTTTCGTTTATCATCGAAGTACTCATGGCAGATCTAAAAAAGCGCTTAGGTGCTTACCAACATATTTATGAACGATTTTATGTCCTGACCAATTTATGGAACATGGAAAATGAAACAATAGTAAAAGAAGGAGAAACGTTAATAAACATTTACGAAAATGATTTAGATGCTTTGTTTATTAAATAAAGCATTCATTTAAAAGCGCATTAAGAAAACAACATTAAATCTCCATTAAAAATTGGCAAATATTTAATAGAAAATGGATTAAAAGAAACATTTCCCAATTTCGACATATATATAATATGAAAAATATCTAGTAATTTACGACGAATTCGAAATTTTTTAGGAGAGGTATGTCACTAAAAAACAATTGACGCATGTCCTGATATTTTAAGCATATTTGAAACCATCGATAAAAAATTGTTAAAATATGGTAAAATTTACCTTTCTGTGTATATTTCGGTGTTTCTAGACTTTTGCCAGACAAAATAAAAGTTCCCCTTTTTATAGATGCAATATTTAAATGTTTGTTCCAGAAAACATTACAAAAAGCTTCGGAAGTAAATTCGGAGCGTTATGGGAAAATATCAGATCCGATTTTATATATCCCGGAAACTTTCCATCGTATATGGAAGAATATATATCGGAAGAAGATATTCCTATGCGATTTCCTGGAGACAGCTTACAAGCAGGTAATATTTATTATGTTATTATTTGTAATAAAACTTGCTT
>JAEQML010072662.1:0-15388 GCA_016904865.1 Pissodes strobi
AACAAGACATAAACAAGGCTATCATTTTTACTGACTCAGCAAGTGCAATTCACTATATCCCCTAAACTGGATCATATATCTTTTCAAACTAAACAATTAGTCTTAGATGCAAATCGTAACAACTTTAATATTGTTTTATCATGGATTCCAAGTCATACAGGCATTCATGGAAATGAGATAACAGATCAACTTGCCAATATCGGCAGAGCTCTCCGAATTCCATTAGATATCAAAATGGACAAATTTGATTTAATGTCATATAATGCCCAAAAACAATGGAATTCTGAATGGAAAATATCCACTCAAATGAAACTCGGATGGTACGCTACGGTGCAAAGGGAATTTCCATTAATTTCTTGGTATAAAAATATAATATATGTAGACAAAAGACACATTACCACAATAATTCGAATGAGGACTGGACATTGTCTTGTCCCATCTCATCTATTCAAAATTGGTGTGATAAATAACCCAAATTGTGAGTGCAATACCGGCACGGCAGATCGTCAACATGTCCTTTTTGAATGTCCTGTGATGGACGGAGATTTGTATCAGGAGTTGACAAAAGCAGGAATCGAGAGCCCGGTTTCAGTTAAATCGCTCCTTTGTAACATCAACAATAACTCTATGAGACTTAATGGGATATCTCTTGCATAACAAAATTAAACTGTGCGAAATTCCATACATCCAGTCACATACACTTACATAATACATTTTTTTGCCCTATTTTTTTTTTATCTTTCGACTTTTCCTTAGTTTTACAATTAGCAAAAGCATGTTCTCTTCTTTTAATTGAGTGTCTACATCCATTCCTGTGTTCCGAGGCAACATTTCTGATGTAATGCTCTCCCGTTGCCCGAGAGAGAGAGAAGAGTTTATCCTGTGTTGTGAATGTTTTATACTAACTTTCATTTTAGCCCAAGCAGTCGCTCATTTAAATGGACTATGACGAATGTCCGATGCCTTTTACTAGGCAGACCGGAAGTTAGGAAAGACCAGTAGCTGGGTAAATGCGTAATCGCGAAGCCCATAACTAATCAAGCAAGCAATAGCTTGTCAGAGCTTGTAAAATATTTCGTGAACAATTTAATTTAGATATCTGTGTCTCATTATGTAATATGAAAATTAATTCAAATATATAATGTTGCTTAATAAGTCATTATGATTTATGAATTGTCTTGTATATTCTTATGGCATACTCTAATATGCTATAAGAATAGCTAAGACAGTCCATAAAAAAATCTTATTAAACAAACATGTATATTTGAATTTGTTTTTATATTATTTTTGTATCCCTAACCTGCACTGTTTATGTAATAATGAGTCGTTCCAGGACTTTTGCGTATATTGAATAAAACGTTAACTTATTTTTGAGCGCTCTGTATAGATCGCAGGTGAGAAAATAACAACTTTCACTCAAAAAGGGGTCATAAGTACATCACAACACACACAGCTATCAGTAAAGCACCTTTTACGACAAAAAAAAGTCCATGCCAAAAAGCCCCGATTAGGGCCAAATACAAAAAACGGGGCCCCCACAGCGCAAATTTTATTTCAGTCCCCGCGGATGGTGTCAAAGGTAAGACGTGGGGCCCAAGTACGTGCCACCAGAAGGAAAGGGGGCAGATCATGCTGCCGGCCGCCAAGAGCAGCGCCATCTGGTCAAAGAGCGCCCCCAACTTGGACAAAACGAGGCAGTCGCCGGGCGGACGAAATCCTCACGCCGAAATAGGTAACATATCCCCCACTTTGAGCACCAAATCGACTTATTCGAGGGGACTCAGGCTGTTTCACAAGATGGCGGCTAGTCTGAGCCCTCTCGAGTGGACACGGCCCGGGCACAGTCGTAATAACAGCATTACCGCGAGCACTGCAAATAACCCGGAGATAAGAGGCGGAGGAGGATTGTATCGGAACAACCGACTCAGCAGGTCTATCGGAAATATTAGCGAGACAAGTCACTACGACACTGTGTTTAGTACCAAGAGCTTCGTGATCGCGAGGGGCATTAGTGGGTCGTCAGCGGACTTAGACGACAGCGGCAGTATCGATTGGAGCCCTAAGACTGAGCGGTAGGGCCTTTTATTACATTTTATTTATTCCGTTATCAACGTAATTTTTTTATGATGATGCATGGTAAAAAGCATGGTTTCTCTACTTCAACTTTTTTGTAAGCTGTCATTTCTAAATTTATTTTATCGTCATGTTCATTAAAAGCTATATACGTCTATAAATAGATCTAAATATTTTTGAGCATTTATAAAGTCCAATATTTCAAAGATACTATTTAGCACTATCTGATTGATGGACGGCCTAGATCATTAATGCTTCAAATAAAAGATGTAGCCGTTTATCGCTACATGACCAAGTACTTTCGCTTCTTAGCTGTTTATTCGTCTCAGAATCTCAATATTGGTAACTTTTGGCGGCCATGGATTTCGAATGCTTCGATTTTCGTACGCATACATATTATGCAGCGCCCTTAAATCTTCCGTTACCTTCGGATTGTCTCCTGCTTTTTACTATTCATTCATAAACACCTAAAAAGGACTCCTATTTATATAAAAGACTTTTTTTTTCACTAAACATCTTGCCAATTTTTTACGTGAAATCAATATGCAATATTCATTACAATAATTTGAATATTCTATTCAGAATATACATGCCCACCTATATAAATAAGAAATGGCTCAACATTGTTTAACATTATGGCGGTCCTAAACTTTTAGCGCTAAAAGTACGAATTCCTTTAAATTGATAACGTTTTAGTTGTATTTTAGAATACCGCATATTTGTTTTTAAGTAAAAAAATCACGGGTAATCAAAATTGCAGTGCTCCGGTTTTTTCGTTTTGTATATACACAAATGACGTACTACATATAGGTCATGGGCACTCCTCTCCTTTGACCGCCAGTTAAGTACATCTTAAGTCGAGGGTACACGCTCTTTCATTGTAAGGTGCTAAAACAATGTAAATACACGTTATTTTTTTAAGTTCATATAATTCGTTAGTTCTAGTTAGGTCAGAAATACTATAAAGACAAAAAAAAACATTCTGGGCTAGTGACGATTTACTTAATTTTAGTTTTATTGTGTACATATTCATACAGATAGGTATGTTGAGATTTGGGGGCAAAATATACTACTAATTATGTCTTTATTTGATCCAAATGAAATATTTTGCCAAATTGTTTCAATATTCCCTTCTTTTTCATATAGTTTGATATTTACAATTACTCCATAGCTTCATTGACCTGTTTATTAATGACATTTGATAATTCTTTTCTCGATCAACTAGTTATACAGACAGCGTGACGATGTGCAGGTACAGTACCTGACAATCTTCTTCTTCTTTTTATACCCCATGCAAAGCTGCGATGCTTTGTTGGCTGCAACTCAAAATAGAAATTCGGTGGACTAATTAATACATTCCTGTAGATTCTAGAGCAAGGTTGTTCTTTGATCAGGGCCTCTCCCTTTATTTTATCCTACATAATGTGAGGTGGAAGAGATTCTTCTGGACTTAGTGCCAGTTTGCACCCTGGGACTGGAACCCAAACGGTCCTATCAAAAATTCAAGTGGCGTAAAACGCATTTCCACCAAAAAGATGTCTAAAAGGAGCAGTTTTTTTTAAGTCAAACTAAATTAATCGTTATGTTTCTATCGCCAAGTATATTCTTCATCTTGCAGAAAGACATTCTAGTCAATTCTTTGCTGACATCCAATATAAGTAATATTGACAATTATTTCAAAATCTGTTAAATAAATAAATAAAATAAATATATATATTACGTTAATAATTACAGAGTATTTTTACGCTCGTCCACAGCCTGGTTTTTTACATATAAATACATATAATCAATGAAAGTTACATATTTAAAACAAAATTCAAAATTAGAATATCCACACAAATAGATTAAAATTTATAATACTATTAAGATTTGTTAAAATTAATATGCTACGATTTGTTGTCGCATAAATTCATCGATACTATAAAAAGCATTACTTTTTAAATAATTTTTAATTTTTGCCTTCAACTGTCCAACTGGCATATTTTTCAAACTATCGGGGAGTTTATTATAAAAACTGGGACTATAATAATTAAAAGACATACGCGTCTTGTGCAGTCTCAAAAATTCAAGTCTTATTTGATGTCCTTGTCTAGTGGGGTATTGATGATAAAAGTTATTCGTATTATACTGTTCCATGTTGTTACGACAGTAGATTATACAATCATATATGTACTGACAAGGAATAGTCACAATACCAAGCCTTGCATCTCCGCACACCCGGTATCAAATGCCATAGATAACACGTACAGCTCTACGTTGTAGTGCAAAGATCCTATTAGAATGTGCTGAGTGTCCCCATGTTAAAATAGCATAGACCGCTATGAAATGGAATAGGGCATGATATGTCTGAAGAAGCACAGTCTCCGGCATAATCCTTGAGAGATTTTTTAATAAAAAGATGTTTTTGGCCAACCGTGGAGCCATATAGTCCACATGAGTTTCAAATTTTAGGGCTGGATCAAGGTATATGCCCAGAAACCTCACCCTCTCAGAGCCACCCCCTTCCAGTTCACGCAATCCAAACACTATATTCAATGTTTTACACTCATTAAGAGTAAGTTTATTTGTTTTAAACCAGACACTCAAATCTTTTGCTTTTTCTTTCATACCTCACCTCATGCCATGCTTGTATCATGAGCAAACAACAAAACCTCTGCCTCTGGTACTGCCATATTGATGTCATTTATGTAAATAAGAAAAAGCAGAGGCCCCAATACTGAACCCTGTGGCACTCCTTGCTCCACAGCAGCCCACGAATCAGACACTCTGCCATTGTACACTGTCCTCTGATGTCTACCTTCCAAGTATGAACCAATCAAACCCGCACTCACATCATCCACTCCATACCAGTTCAGTTTGTCCCAACAGTATCTCATGGGATACACAGTAGCACTGACATAGTGCCCCCTCTTAAAAGCATCCGCCACAAACTCCAGGAAATTCAAAACAGCCAATGTTGTAGATCTCTCTGATCTGAAACCGTACCGACTGTCTGTGAACAGTTTGGGTCGGTAGTCTGACAAGTTATTTTTGTCCCCCCTCTTGAATACTAGCACAACCTTGACTCTCTTTAGACAAGTTGGAAAAACTACATTTGATGCATTGATTTATCAGTTTTGTGAGAGGTAGAATTAATGTATCTTTAAATGACTTTAACATGGATACACTCATATCATATGTATGTATCTTTACGTTTTTTGTTTAAGTGAGTCTATAGCCTCTCTTACCTGGTTGTAGCTGACCTCTTGGGATCTGAAATTTACTTGTACTTTGAAACCTGAAGCAGTTATATAATCTTTCAGTTCTATGCCTGTAGTGGGGATCTTTAATAGTGTTTCTTGGGCAATATTTGCAAAAAAGTGGTTGAAATCTTCAGGTGATAGTTCCTCACCCCCTGCAGATGCTTTTACCACATTTATTGATGGATATTTAGCCTATATTCTTTTTTAAATGCGTTAAGGTATTCCCTCAGATATTCAGAAGAGGGTTCCTCAGGTAATTTCAGAGTTTCCCTCAAACTTTTTAAATGATTATTGTACCAGTCTACATTTTTTTGTTTGTGTGATGATTTCCTCCTCGTTCTTGGGAAGAATCTGGGCTGAACCCTGAATCGACACTCCCTTCGCATTCACTTACAAAACCCCAGTCAGTATTCATACATTCTACACAAACCTTGGCTAGTGATTGGTCTGCACTCATAATACTCAGTCATCACATACATTCTGTTTACTTTAAAACTCATACCAATTGCTAAATTATCAGATAACAGTGGGTCAAAAACATGCATATTAAAATCTGAAATATTATCAAAATTTATAAGAAGATTATCTATACCTGCCTAGACAATCCAAAACTTTCTATTAAATCAATGAAATCATTATTTCTCTGACTATTAGAATTAAAATGAATATTAAAATCTCCATTAATAATTAAATATTTATATCCGTTTTGACTTACAATTTGTAGCATGTTTTCAAATACATTTAAAAACACATTAAAATCACCATCTGGTGGACGGTACACGGTTAAAATTGCCATATTAAAAATCTTCACTTCCATAGCGGCAATCTCCAAATGGGACTCCACTGAGAGCCTGTTCAAACCCTCGATACAAAATTATTGTTCCTCCACAACCACTATGGGATCTCGTATAATATGATGACACTTCAAAGTTCTCTACTTTCGTCTTCTTTTAAGTGATATTCGCTGAGGCACAGTACATTGTATTTATTGCTGTTGTGGACAGTATTTAGGAATAATTCGAGTTCTTCTACTTTATTTCGCAACGAGCGAATATTTAGATAGAAGATTCTAATATCACAATCACTCTTATTTTGAGGCTCCAGATTGATCAGTGTTGAATGTTTGTGTGAGCCGGTTCTGGACGTTCATAAAAGAATCCACAATGGTACCTCTTGGCCACATTGCACCATTAATCACATCTTGCACAAATCTTTCTGGAACTCCTAACCGGAAAGAATTATTTTCTTTGTCTTTCTTTGTATGCATTTTTTCGCAAATGCTATTTGAGACATCTTGTTTGTTAAGGTATTCTATAATTTGTTCTGCTTTGACTGCAGGGTCACAGCCTGATATGAATAACCATTCGATTTTTGAAGCCACTCGTATTTCATTTTATTCTCTCATGCCTCTGTGAGGCGCCGGACGCTTTTGTATTGCCCGTTTTTTCTTGTTTTCTACCGTAATCCACTGTTCTTTTTCATTTTGGTTATTCGGCTTGTCATCCCTACTTTGACTTTCATTTATAAGGTTATGGTTAGTGTCATCCTCACCATCTTTATTGATCAAACTGTCATCGGCCTGGTCCTTTTGAACTACGGGTCTTGGTAGATCAAGTGATTTTAGTTCATATAAGTTGTCTCGATTTTCAGGTTCATCAATTTCGACATCACAAACCTCCGCTTCCATGTCACGTGTTGCTTTGTTTACGACGTCTTCGGTTTTCTTCGTTTCAACACATTCATCATCGGCTAATGGTTCCCGCGTTTTTTCACGCTTTTTTTGGGACTTTTTCTTTATTTTTTGCTTGAGCACTTAATTTAATTACCTCATCAATTTTCTCTTCGAGGAGTTTCTTATTTTCGTCTAGCAATGCATTGTTCTCTTTTAAGCCTGTTATTATTTCGTTGAGAAGATTGATTTTTTCGGAATCATTTTCACTAGGATCTGTTGAGGTTAACTCATGTTCGTCACAAACACAACGGGTTTTATCGATTGTTTCGACTTTGTTTGCCCAGTCTCTTACGGCACAAGAGTTATAGTACACCTTACCGCACTTTACACATACTAAACTTGAGAGTTTCTTAGTTTTGCAGCACCAAAACATCGAATTTTGGAGTTGTGGCAATTGGGGCGTTTATAGGTACCTTACCTTGGGTTTGTGCTTTAGTTCATATATATCACCGATTCCAGTAACACTGTGGAATAAGAGTTGCGGTTCCAGAATGCAGGTAATTGGCCTAACCTTAACACCAAATCATATAGATTATTAAATATGCGATGAATGAAAGAATTATTCAAATTCTTGTACCTTTTTTATCTTGCTCTCTTTTCCTCCGAGACATTGTCGATATAACCTGCATTTCTCAAGATCTGCCCATTTGTATTAGCACATTGTCGTCAGTCTATATTATTTATGTCTTTAAACATATTTAAAGTTTTCAAATAGTATTTTTTTCTTACAAATGAGAAAACAAAGTTAAAGTAAAATCCCACAGTTGGATGCCCTGTATTTTTGGGTAATTTAAATTAGTATTAATTAATTATTTATTAAATGAATATATTATACATGAATTATTTAACACTCTCCTTTCATAATTTCATTTGGATCAGGTTTTTATAATTGACACGATTACTCAAAAAGTGTTTTATTATGCAAAATTTTGTTTTACACCTATTTTCCTATTTTAAACAAAGGCTACTCCCAGGAGAGTCTTCCGAGTTTAATATGTAAGTTTTTAAATGCCCTCCTTACATTTTAATTTTTTTTTAAGTTTAGTTTTAAGCACTAGCATGAACTAGATTGTTTTCCTTTTTTATTATTATTCTAGCTTATTTAAGTAGACTTGATTTTTAAGTATTTTTATAGCTGTGTCTAGCTTTTAGGTGTAATGCTACCTTTAATTTTTATTTAATTTAGCGCTTAGATCCTTTTTTGAAGACGTTTTTAAGAATTTGAGTTATTTTTGGACCGGGCGTAAATTATAGGAAACATTACAATTTTTTTTTTAAATAAAAACCCACTTTTATTGGTCCCCAGGTTCAAACAGCTACTCAATATTTTTTCCGCATGTGCAGTTCAATAAAATAACGTCTTCAAAAATATCCTCTGGTGATGGTCAAAAGTTGTAACGTTGTTAAATTTTAATAAAAACTATAACGATTCTCCAAAACTGCTGTTTAATTTTTTTAATACTAGCATGAGTTCAGGTGTTTTTGTCTACTGAAAATATCTGAATATATTAATTTGCAAAAATATTGTTTTGTTGTACATGGCTTTCATTAATGCTATGACAGAGTTTATTATAAGATATGAATAAAACATTTACTTCAATCATCAATGAAAGTTGCAAAAATGCAGGGTTTAGTCCAAATCGCTAAAATTCATACCAAAAATTCTTTGTGGCACTCATTTTGGAAACATTGTCTGTGAATTGGTGGCTTAATATTAAAAATAAACACCTCAGGCACAGAAGAATTTTTCTTCTGTACCTCAGGCGTCAAGAAAAAGGTTTCTCTAACTTTTCCCCGAATCACAGGGAAACTGTCAAAACGTCCCTCTAATGAAGCAGCTTTATGTCAAAAAATAAGCCTAGATTATGCTGACCGAGTAATCATAGTAGTGGTGGATGGTTCGTTCTAGGCTCTGTTGCTGTCCTGCCTTTTTCAGAAATCAAACAAATTGTTTAAACCGGCAGGCACATTTAGATATACCAATTTTAACTTACCTCTTTTAACAGATTGGTTTAGGCAGGACCCAAAATGGACCATGTATCCCTACTAGTAAGTATTAATTATAATTTAACTGCTAATTTTGTATACAACAATATTATGGCTACTTACATTTAGATTAAGCAGTGATTATCAAATCAGTTTGCAGTCATTCATTATGTAATCCATCACATCGCATATTAAGTTGTTGGAAGTAAAGTCAAATTGTCAGCGAACAGTAATGTTTTTAAAAACTTCTGCGCTTGTAAAAAAAAATAAGAGGCCCTTGGACTCTACCTGCATTTAAAGTTATGTTTTGTATCTTTTAATGGAGTAAAATATTAATCAAAGTCTCTGTACATTAAATTTCTTGGATAAGTCCTTAGCTTGAAGTAGTCATTGAACACTTTAAAAGCAATTAAATAGTAATAATTTATAACTATATATTTTTGCAAATTGTGTTTTTATAATGAGTACTGACAGCGAAACTGTAGATTACTGACATAGTATAGGGTGTTGGGTGTTTGAAGTATAGAATATTTAGTAACAATTTGAAGTTTAGAATTGCTTATATGCTACACTAACTTACAACTAACGTTTTTAATTTTAACGTACTCGAACTGCGTTTAATCTGGTCAAAATAACTAAAGTTTTCTCTATTTTCCCTTTCGTTCCAAAAACTCTGAGAATGTTTATCTTGAGAACAAACACAAGAGTTATTCATTAAGGCACATTTTAATTTAACTTAATAAAGCTAGTCATATTGATAGAACATTTTTTTTAAATGAACATGACAGAAACATGACCGAAATATTTCAATTCTTGCTTATTGAGATGGTGGAATACAAAACGAACAGAAGGCACTGACTCACCCCTCAATTTATGTCAAGCGTTGACAAGCCATTCTCCTTCTTTAGGTGCGGTCTTCGTTCCGAAGTTTGGCTATCATCAAAGTATGCGTAAGTTCTTCAACCATGAATTCCTTCTTCTACCTATGGATATTTTGCATATTGTTTTCCCTGGATAATAAGTTGCAGTAACTAGTATTTATCTCCCCTCATGACATGTCCCAAGTATTGCAGTTTGCGCTTCTTAATAGTAAGTATCAATTCTTTCTCTTTCTGCATTCTTCGCAAAACCTCCACATTTGACACTCTCTCTGTCCAGGATATTATCAGTATTCTACGGTACATCCACATTTCAAATGCTTCTATCCTCTTGATATCGATATTTTTCAATGTCCACGCTTCCATTCCATAGAAAAGAACCGACAGCACGTAACATCTCACAAGGCGAATTTTAAGCTGGCTTAGATCTCGTCCGCAGAACACCTTGTTCATTTTAGTAAATGTGGCTCTAGCTTTTTCCACTCTGATCCTGATTTCTTCAGAGCCATCGTTATTTTCGTTGATAACAGTTCCCAGGTAATTATATTTTCTCACACGTTCAATTTTGTGACCATGTACGGTTATGTCAGGGAAGTTTTGTGGTGATTTAGATACCACCATTATTTTTGGTTTGCTGATGTTAAGTGATAATCCGTATTCTTCACTGCATTCTACTATTCTGTTAATTAGTATCTGAATATCTTCTGGAGTTTCTGCAATTACAACCGTGTCATCGGCATATCTGAAGTTGTTTATTGGGATGCCATTTATTTTAATGCCTATATCTTGCTCTGAAAGTGCTCTGTTTATGATGTCTTCTGAGTATAGGTTGAGCAAGCCTTTAAGTTTGCGATTAAAAGTACTTCTTAGGCAAATAAATAGGACTAAAACGTCTATCCATCTCAGTGGATAGACAAGTTGATGAGCAATTTTCAGCAGAGTCCTCTATTCGAATCCAACTGCAAATATACGTGACCAAAGTTCTTTGATGACTAAACAGCTCAATTTGGTCCACATTTAGGACATGAGAATTTTCTTCCATTGAATATTATAGAATTGCAGAGCTGTATGTTAAATAGATCACCATTTAGTCGGTGAAGGATTTCGAATCTTCTCAATCAATGTTCTATCTATAGTATAAAGATTGACGAGCCTGCAGCAAAAATATTAAGAGTACTTAGGAATTATGGAATAACTTTTATGTACCCTTCATTGCTTGTTTAGAAGGTTTGTGGTGATTTTTAATAGGGATTCCCCCATCAATTGAAAGCACGAATTTGTTGCTCTTACAACTTTAAGTATGTGAAGTTTCTAAACACTTATATATTTCCGCTGGTACCTAGCACAACCCGCAGCTTCTTTAATTTTCATTGCCTTCAGTATCAATAACAGAAGGGGTGGCCCCTAGCGGGCCTTGCTCCTGAGGCACCAATTGGGCCCGTTGTGCCCCCAGCCCGCATTAGAGAACCTCCAGGATGCCGGTCTTCCTTAAGAAAGCCCGCATCTCCTTCAGACTAACACGACGCACTGAATCTGGCTCGATCGGCGTCGCGCCAAAGATTCTGAGTCTTGCCCACGTGAAGGCGGGGCATACCGTAAGTAGATGGTATGAGGTCTCATCGTCCTTCATGCACCATCACACTCCCTCTCCTCTGCAGTTCTCAGTCAGGTGCCGTCTAAGCCTACAGTGCGCTGTGTAAAATCCTGTCAGGGCCCTGCACTCCTTCCTAGATAGCCACAACAACCCCCTGGCGAGACTTTCCGTGGGCCCATGTATCAGGAGCCTCGTCTGTCATCCCCGGAGCCGTCCGTCATACCTCTTCGGCCCGATCCTCCGTCCAGGCCTCCAAAGCTCTTTCGCGAACACTCTGGGCGATCCCCACACAGGATCCAGGCTCTAAGTGTCCGCGTGCGGAGCCTTCTCTGATTAAGGCGTCAGCGGCCTCGTTTCCCGGTACCCACACCAACGTAACCTTTTTAAGCTTTGCAAGTTCAATCAGCCAGATTCTACACTCCCTTACCAACAAGGAGCGCGTGCGGGTCGATTTCAGCGCCGTGAGTGCGGCCTTGCTGTCGGCGCAGAAGAAGAAAATCATCCCGCCACCGACATTGAGCCTTAGCGACTCCCAGACCCCTATCATGATCGCAAAAGTTTCCGTTTTGAAAACCGTAGTGTGCTCGCAGTGGGGCGGATAACTCCCGCCCTAGGGCCTCACAGTACGCACCAGCTTCGGACAGTGTTCCCATTCCGGACTCGTATGTGAACCAGACTAGCCCATTCCAGGATCCTGTCCTTCCCTCCATACAATCCTCCTTCGTAGGGAAGAGGAAGTTTAGTCCCTCGTGGAAGCTTATCTCAGGAACCATCGCATCACCTGGCACACACAGGATGGTTAGGTCTCCCAGACAACCCCGCCATAGACCACAATGGCCATGGCAGGAGCTATTGTCCTCCACATCCCCACATCAGCCAATCTCAACCCCACCAGCAGAGGCATGCAAGTCGCTGTAATTTGTCCAGCACTAGTCTGGACGCCGTTTTTCATGGATCCTGGCCACCAAATGACCACTCCGTGCATGAGCATCGGAGCAATCATTCTCTCTGAGTTCATTATCCCTACACCGCTGCGAGAACCTTGTCAGTGCTTCCTCCAGAAGCCTCTGCAATATTCCCACCTCAGTACCTCGGGCCATAATCACAACGTCGTCTGCATAGGCCTACCCATGGACCCTATGCTCTACTCAGGATGCGTAGGATCTCATCCACCACTAGACATCATAGGAAGGGGGACAGGACCCCCCCCCCCCTTGAGAACATCCCCGCGATGACTTAACCCTAACCGCCTCATCTCTCATCCATGGCCTTTATCCCCAGTTAAGAAATCATTGATAACTTAAAAGTGTTGAAGATTCTGTTTTAACAAAATAAACAGTTCCAGAATGTTGCATAGCGTTGGAACTTATTTGAAAATGCAAGACGGTAGTGTGAATAATTGATAAGACAGAAGGAATATTGATTTTCAGTTTCAACTGAATATATTTGATTCTGTTGGTTATTGTCATTGTTTAAAATTAATATGGGAAAAGCTAAAAAGATGACTCGGACACCCTATACTTTGTTACAGTTTCCAAATTGCTGATTAATCATATTATTCGACGATGTTAACAATTAATTTGTGTCTAATTTTCTTTACTACTGTCTCTAACACATTAGAACGTGTTACTCCTCTTGCAAGGTAACTAATACATTCTGCTGAAAGCAGAAAAATGGGGCAAAAAATCAATTATAATATAGTGCTGGTACAAAACAAGGAAAAACTTCCTATGCATTATTGGGCGCGATTATGTTTGGAGAAATAAGTAATAACATTCCTAACTGCCTCTTTCTAGTTCGCCACTTTACCATATTAGAAGTTACTACTTTAAACCATGCTTATCGAGTTTCTGCCTCTATTATTTTAAAAACCCTTCGATCGATTTTACCGTTAAAAATCAAGCCGAAGAGCCTCAATTTTTTTTAAATCGTGGTACTAATCAGTAGACGTGCTTTGTGAAAAGTACTATTGCCTATCCTTTGCTGTAATTCTGCGCTCCTAACATTGGTGTTGATGGTGTGCCAGTAGCAGTTGACAGCTTTTTGACTCTGACCAGTTACAGTAGCGAGAAGCCGACAAAAAAATATTTGATGTTGACAGATTACGTGCCGCCCGAGGATTGGGGACCAGAATATCCGATCGCCGGAGCTGTAAGGCATAACATACCTATGCCTACGTTGTATAATGCAGAAGGTAAGTGATTTTTAATCATGTCCCTTGACAAAGGGAACTAGAAAAATATTTAAAATTTTATATGAATTCGTGTAAATGTTTTATTAAAGGGGCCATTTGAAAGCGAGGTCTAATATAGAGGACCAAATGGATCGATTTTCCCGAATGTATGGAATCACGAAAGTACTCTGAAGTTAGAGTCGAAAAATAATAATAATTATAATAAAAAATCGCTGATATTTAATTTCATATTTATCTAGATAGTTTTTCTAGTTCCCCCTTAAGTAAAATGGCTTTCTATCAATTTATTTTTGTTCGTTAGGTCAAAGACTAAAACCAAAGCTGAGCATAGTAGAACTAGTCCTTTACAACATTGCCGCCATGTTGGCCGGAGTAGCGTCCGGATACGATGTAAGACTGTCAAATATATCACCAGTGCATCCCAAGTTACAACCTAATAGGTAAGTCATCAAATACCAGACATTACAAGCCAAAATATGCATTGTTTGCATTCATAACCGAGCATAATATTGAAAATTTAAATATTTCATTTAATGAAAATAAACTTAAATGAATATCTGTACCAGTATTGTTCGAATAAAAATTTAAAATATGAAACTAGACTTGTTACGTCTGATGGTAGCCCAAATCTTTAGTGTTTTACTGCTGCTGTGACTGGCCGCGACCTAGCCTTTTCATGCAAACGTTTGGTATTAGTTATCAATACATATACATTGTTTCAGATTCGATCTTGGTCGATTTTCTAAACAAACAGAGATGTGCTCGTAGGCACTATAATTAACCATAGGGGCTAGTTCTAAAGTGACCTTGTAAATAAAACAAAGACCTTTAGCATTATATGAAAATTTTAATAAGTTATTATACTTGAAAACAACTGAAAGCTTATAAATAAACAAAATATAAACATTAAATGATTGTATGTAGTCAGTGCTATGATATGGACAATATCAGTCGATGCTTCGTATCGACCTTGAAGAATATTACAAGAATAATACTCTTAAAAACTAAAGCATTGCATAAACAGTGGTAATTCTAAACTAGTATAAGATTATAAACGCTCTCTTGCAGCTATATACACTAAAATGTTCATTAAAGTTCCTGCGGACCAGCTACGTATGAGCTAGATTGGCTGAGATAACTTTGAGATGAAATACAGTGATATACAAGCAATAATAACAGGATAAATATTACCTTAATGTCCACCTATAAGCTACTATGTACACTATGTTCACAATTGATGAGCAACGTTCAATGTTCAGCAGTTTATCTTCCAACACTGAGGAAAGTCACTTTAAACAGCACTTGCCAAGCCTCTTGCTAGCTTCTATATACAATGTGGTTCAATTTCTTGTAAATAAGAATGACTTGAATGTAGTAGTTTGATATGGTATGCAGGTATTGCATAATAGCATGACATGGATGCCTTGTGAAATGCGGTTTTTTGGTACACGCATAAATGATTATAAAACACGCTATGCAGGTCGAATAGGTAAGCTGAATTCCGCGTAGGGGATATAGCAATGTTGAGAACCCTTGGACAAGACCAATGGGCACGCTAGTACAGCGATGGTACCGCGTTTGAGATGTTGAGAGAATGATTGTAAACGTGTGAGTTTACATACTTGAGATTCGAGACAAGACTCGATTAATATTGAGAACCCATGGACAAGACCAATGGGAACGCTAGTA
>JAEQML010072663.1:0-15387 GCA_016904865.1 Pissodes strobi
TCCGAAACTCATAGGGGAAAATCTACATGTTAAATTAAGGTGGGTTTGTCATATACCAAAAGTTTGAAATCTCGATATTTTCCGAGTTATAGGTTGTCAAAGATAATTTTTTTAATTTTAATTTTTTACATAATGAGGTTAATCCCTAACGAAATAAGCTGGTATTTGGCATATGGTTCTGATATAGTAAAGGTCACCGTTTGACAATAAAAATATTCAGTATTCTGTTACTAGAGGGCACTTTACCCACAACATTTATTTTCCCTGTATCTTGTTTATTTCGACTAATAGGGCGAAATGAAATATGTTAACTTAAAGGCAACTCAAAACACTCAAAAATTGGTACTCTTGTTCAGAGTCGCTAATTGTCACCGTTTAGCCACAAATAGATTTTTTTTACTCCCGACACGAATATTTCACATATCTTAACCAAAGGTGATTTAAATAGCCGTAGGTACTTAATGAATTAAATTTGAAAAAGTCAATGTCACAATCAAGTAAAAATTAAAGGGGTACTTTTCCGCACGCTAACGTTATGGCTCTTCAGGAAAATTCAAATATTGAATACCGCGATATGCATTTTTGATACGGGAGAGCAAATGGGAATGCGCAGCTAGCAAGACGACTTTACATCGAAGCGCATCCCAATAGAAATATTCCGTCTGCTAAAGCATTTGTCAACGTACACAGGAGGCTTGGTGAAAAAGCATCATTCCAATCCAATAATGCTAATAAAGGAAGACCCAGGTATAAGATAACCTTTGTTACAGAGGAAAGAATTATTCGAAATTTGGAAGCTGACCCATCTACGAGTACTAGAAAACTTGCCACTCAGGAAAGAATTACCCATTCTACAGTTTGGGAAGTTTTACATGCAAATCTTCTGTATCCCTTTCATGTTCAAAAGGCTGCAAAGCACTGTATGAAGGTGAGGACCAATTGAGAGTGATTTTTTGTAATCAAATTTTAGAAAAATATCGAGCTGTTCCGCAATTCCTAAACGTTATTTTATTCACCGATGAGGCTGGATTCACTCGTGATGATATTATAAATTATCATAACACACATCAATGGAACTATGAAAACCCTCATGTCACAATAGAAGGAAAACATCAGCGCCGGTTTTGTTTAAATGTACGGGCAGGAATTATAGGAGATAATTTTATAGAACCTTATTTTTTTAACGGATCTCTTAATGGACAAATGTAGTTACATTTTCTCGAGAACAACCAGCCTTACTGGAGGACGTACCTTTAAATTTCAGACAAAACGCATGGTTAATGTAAGATGGTGCTCCACCCCATTTTACCTTGGATGTACGAACATATTTAAATCAGGCATTTCGATGGATAGGCCGGAGTGGTCCTACTGCTTGGCCACCTCGGTCACCAGACCTCAATCCGATGGACTTTTTTTTCTGGGGATACTTAAAATCATTAGTGTACCAAACACTTGTTACTGATATAAACGATTTGCGACAAAAAATTATAAATGGTTGCGAAATAATCAAAAACAGACCCGGTGTAATCTTTCGCGTTCGGCGGCATTTTTTAAAGTGTATAAGAATATGTTTAGAAATGAACGGTGGACATTTCGAAAATACATGGTAGATAGTTTTTTATGCCTACTGTTTAATTCCAGATTGTTTTTTTTTATTCCTATAAATGTTTAATTTAGTTTTTCTGTTACTAGTTAAATAAAATGTGCCTTGATTTTTTTTTACTTTTTCAAATTTAATTGATTAAGTACGTAGGGCTATTTAAATCACCTTTGGTTAAGATATGTGAAATATTCGTGTCGGGAGTAGCAAAAAATCTATTTGTGTCTAAACGGTGACAATTAGCGACTCTGAAGAAGAGTACCAATTTTTGAGTGTTTTGAGTTGCCTTTAAGTTAACATGTTTCATTTCGCACTATTAATCTAAATAAACAAGATACAGGGAAAATAAAAAAAGTTGTGGGTAAAGTGCCCTCTAGTAACAGAATACTGAATATTTTTATTGTCAAACGGTGACCTTTACTATATCAGAACAATATGCCAAATACCAGCTTATTTCGTTAGGGATTAACCTCATTATGTAAAAAATTAAAATTAAAAAAAAAATGATCTTTGACAACCTATAACTCGGAAAATATCGAGATTTCAAACTTTTGATATATGACAAACCCACCTTAATTTTGCATGTAGATTTTCCCCTATGAGTTTCGGAACCCAATTTTCGAACACCCTGTATATAGTACTTGTTCTTGTATAGAAGACCTAATAAAAAATATGTATGTATGTATGTATTTCTTACTATTGCATATTATGACTGAAATCTAACACCAGCTTAAGGCCATCGTTTCAAATTGCTATTTCGTTTTATTTATCCGGAAAAAATGCTTTTAATACAAATCTCCAACAGTCCGCCGATCCATTTTGTGTAAAATTTGAATGTATATTAGTGGAATTGATTTTCATTTCCAATAAATATACAGCTAATGGCAGACCGGAAATTGATTTGTGCATCAGCAATGCTTTTTCAATACTTTAATTTACGTTGACAACATTGCAATTTTGTTTGTTTATGAGTGATTTGTAATTTTATTATTGAAATTAGGTATTTATGGTAAGTTGTTTCTTGCATTCGTGTTCCTGTCGCGTAAACGTATCCCTAGAAAATTGTAATCTCTTCAAACTTTTGAGTTAGAAATACTGTCACGTTTAGTTTTCCGTGACACCACGCCTTGGTTAGCGTGCAGGAATATAGCTCAGATTCGAGCTCGATCTACGTCAGGTGAAAGAAAGCACTTTAGTTAAAAACAATAATAATACTTAATGAGAAAACATTAACAATGTCTATTGGTCAGAAACTTAATAAGATTTTATTATACCTGATTACAAAAGTACGCATGTTATCCCGATTGAGGTCTATTTTTGAATTGTTTATAGGTCTTTGGTCACTGTTTTATAAATATAGTTTTTCTTAAGAGTTGTGTTGTGTTTCATTTATGGTTGCTTTTGTATTAAGTACACTCAGGGTTCACACTGCAATTGAACTACTTGACAGATACTACTTTGAAAATTATTTTGCCCAGAACTTTGACAAATTTATCATAAATTCGACTTTTACTACTGTGGGTAGGCAACCCCTATGGTTCACGAACATGTGCTCCACCAGACTCAGGTTTTCGGTAAGGAAAAAGGATATGTTAGGATCCAGCGAACATGTGCTCTGCCAGGAACTGGTTTAGGTGAGAAACAAAGTCTGCCTATATAAATAAGAGATAGTCAGTAAGCATATGAAATGTGTCAATAAAACTTATTCTGATTCTGATAAAGTCTGTCGAACTGATGGATCGCTAGCGTATTTATATAATAAATGTGCTGATCGTTGCACGTTTAAGGTTTATAATCGCTTGCGTAGGCTGCCTGCAAGTTCAAGTTCAAACTTAGGACAGGGTGATATTTATTCAGTAGTTCACAATACCACTATTGCTAAGAATCACAGAACATACACTGTTGCCTTTCGAATAATCGCAGACAACTAACCAACACAAAAGTCGCAAATAGTCCTCGATGTGCACATTGAACGACTACTCTAAAAACTGGACCGCTGCTGGACTGTTTAGGAAGCAAGTTGCCAATTTTATCTTATTCTTTTGTTTGTAAAATTGAGATGTCAATTTTGGTCAACCTGGTGATTGACTGTCTATCAAAACCCTATTAACTACTTCATCGATATTCTATTATCCGTTTAAGAAACGAAATGAGCTTGCTTTTATTTCTTCTTGCTCTATTCTGAATAATCTCTCAGATGTACAAGAATGTTCCAAATAATGATTATTATGCGTAGGTTGTGAATAAATCCCATAAATTAAATTGTATCAAACGCCTTGGGTACATCTAACATGATTTTCGAGTATATGTTCTTTTTACGGCGTCGAGTAGTTTATATAGAGCCACGAAGAACTGAGATCCTTCGTGACACTAATATATACAGAAGCAGCTTCAAAATAATTGCTCACCATGATATGGATGTCTTAGCAAACAAATCCTTTATTTATAAGTTGGTTTAGGATTATAAGGTCGAATATAGGTTTGTCCTTAGGATTAATGTTAGCCATCATCTAATTTGCTACCTCTTTTGAAGCGATCAATAAATATTTCTCAATACCACAAGATTTATTACAGTCTCCTACATGCTGCCACCTAACTAGATTCCTTTCAAGTAAAAAATTTTAGCTAGATGTCTTGCGAAAGCATAGGCTTTTGGTCCTATCCAGCATTGCAAATAGCTTCTCAAGCAATTTGGAAATAATTGGTCACATGGGCTATATCTCATCTAACCTCATTAGGTGTATTTATCATGTTCTTGTTTGTTTTTAATATCCAAAATAATAATCGGAATTAAATTATTCTTCTAACCTTGTGATATGATGACCGACATTATAATCTACTCCATGTAACAATTATCAAATGAAACGTTGATATATCCCTAATTAAATTGTATATTTCCATAGTTTGAGCGTAATGCGATTCAAACTTTCAATCGCTAATTAAGCAGGTTAATTTTGAGCGTTCAAGCGTTAACAACGCCTAGATAATATGATACGAACGCACTGATGATTATATCGCTGCTATCAAAACTGATTATTCAGCGATTTGAGCAGGATGAAATATTTTATGAGCTATTACCTCATTAAACATTTCGCCGTTTAATAATTCGAATATCAATTGGATTTTCTTTTAAGTCGCATTTAACCACTTTCTTGAATTATCGTCTCTAATAGTATTCAATGCTTCAATTATTACTGATGAGGCCGAGATCAGAAATTCTCGTCTCTCGAAGATAGGAGGCATTAATTTCCTTGAGATTTTGTTTCAAGGCGATAGGAGATAGTGGCTTTTCTCGCGAAAAATGTTCATGTCTCTCGATTTCTCTCGACGAGGATGTCTGTAACCATGTACATAATGATTTTCGGTAATATTGTTTTGTATAGGTCAGTGGTTTGCATGTAAAAAAAATAGAGTTATGTCGAAAGTGTTTTTTTGCTCTGTTAGTATTTTGGAATAAAAAATATATACATTTTTTAATAGTTGTTTTTATATATAAGATCTATTAGACCTCTTAATAAACGTGTTCATTGTTTTGTTAAATTCTAGTTTTTTTTGTTGCCTTATACCTCATAGCCTATTTGCGAATTTGTTGTAAATTAAATCAGTTATTGAGGAGCGGCACCTATGACATCAAAGGCAGTTTGGCAGTTCAACTGGTATAAAGCTGCTGGCGCCCTTAACCGGACCCCATCTGTTTATGAGCAGCAGGTAATTTGCACACTCACGTTACACCGCCTCTTCTCATACTACTGATTGATTTTTTTTGTAATTGAACTTTGATTTGTTTGACTCTATTTATTATTTCCACATAACCTTACTCTCTTCTATTAAACAGAGAAAGAGGGTGGCAAATTTTTGGCGCCCAACGTGGGGCAACATTTTTGAAAAACAAATTATTTTATGAAAATATCCATATTGAAGTTCACTGTTTTTTTTTACTTCATCAGTTTTTCAAGTGTCTGATGCTACCGTTTGCTTGATTGTCTTATTTAATATTGATAGATATTTGATTATTTTTTTATATTTAATTCTTACAGATATTTCATTATTGTTGGCGTTTGATCCTTACTAACATTTGATTATTAGATTAGATTGATCTGCACATTTAAAATATTGTATTTTTATATATATTCAGTGTTTCACTTTTCCTGGACCGACATCAACTTTCCTTAATTTAAAATTGTATTTTGATTTTTTTAGATATCACTTTCTTCTGAACATGTTTTATTCTTATATCTATATTGATATTTTCATAATTTTAAGTTATTTTCTCGGTCATACATTTTTCTTAAAACAGTCTTTCCGAGGGATTGATGCCCATTTGTTCTGGGGAATTCCTTCCTTCGTCTTATCCGAAGTGGATTAGGCTGAGAGTTACGTGGAGAAAGTCATCTTCCCAGCTGAGAGGTTCACCTAATTTTTTCCATCTACACTGAGCCCAGTCTTGTAGCTTTTCACATACGGAAGGCTGAAGGTATCGGCAAGTCTTGGTAGGATCTATTTAAATTATTAAGTGTTAGCCCTATCTGTATCTATAATTTAGTTCTTACTCTATCGTGCTAATACCTTAAAATTTCCTAGTGAGAACTCTTCAGACAACTACCGAGAAGTATATTCTGAAATAATACTTCAAGAGATACTAAGGTTCAGTTCTGTAACCTTATCTGGTGTTATTTTTTGTAAAAGGCAGTCCTCTGAAAGAACAACTCTATAGTTCAAAAAGGGATGACAGTACCGAACAACTAGTAAACACAGAAGGGATTAAACTGTTCCATGTGAATGCTCGGTCCATAAGAAATAAAACACCGCTTCTTAAAGCTTTTTTAGAGTGTTTGAACAATACCATTGTCTGCTTATCGGAGCACTGGCTAAGGGCAGAGGAAGCTGATAGTCTACAGTCTAAACTGACCAGTTACTACTCAAGGCCTATCCAGTGGCCATCTATGTAAATAACCTTTTTAGTATGTTAGAGTATAATCTTCTTGATTATTGTGTAGAAGAATGTTTGGAATGTTGTGGAGTATATATAAATGATTTTAATTTCTTAGTACCTACGCTAGAGGCATGTTTGGATAATATATTTATTAATTTTAGTATTGATTCCTTTGCATCCGGAAATATAGATCCTGGTATATCTGATCATCTGGGACAGGAGCTGCAACTGGTTATTGAAGTAAGAAAGGGTGGGGTGACTCGGCTCAGCAGAATATGTAGGCCAATCACTCTGAGTGGTATGGCAGTTGATCTGGTCTCCTCGTGTAAGTGGGGGTTTGCTTCTGATGAGTGTATGGAGGTCGATCAGTGTTTCTCAAAGTTTTTGGCAAATTTGGAAGAGACATTTTTTCGATCATTTCCCGAAAGAAACTTTAAAGTAAGATCTGATCAAAACATCAATTGGTTCACTAATGACCTGAAATTGCGTAAACATTTGCAATTCTGCTATGCTACCCTAGAACTTCAACAGCAATTTAAAGCTTTTTAAAAAGAATAAAAAAGAGCCATAAAGCAAGCCAAAATAAATGCTAATGATGAGTTTGTAACTGCAGCCCAAAATCATTCAAAAGCTGTGTGGCAGATAATAAAAATAATATAGGTTCAGTAAACAAATCAAAAAACGACAGCATTCCAAATATATCAGTGGAAGAATTTAATGATTTTTTTTCCAATATCGCAAAGGACACAGTTAACAAAATACCTATTTCTCAAAATGATCCAGTTGAGATACTGAACTGCCTAAACTTAACAAAGGATAGGTTCTCCTTTTCTTCTGCCACTTATATAGAGATTAGAGATATAATGGATAACAAACAACAAACAAAGAAAGCCGTGATATGTTTTGTCTAAATGTTAGGTTGATCAAAACGTGAGGAATGTTGTTGTGGCTCCCCATACTAAGCTAATAAATCGTTGCCTCAAAAACAATGTCTTTCCTCACATACTTAAGATTGCTCAGGTGATTCCCATATATAAGAAGGGAGATCCTGACCAACCTCAGAGTTATAGACCAATTTCTCTGTTTCCCATAATCTCAAAATTATTGGAAAAATGCATTGCAAAT
Organism: Pissodes strobi; assembly: GCA_016904865.1. NCBI lineage: Eukaryota > Metazoa > Arthropoda > Insecta > Coleoptera > Curculionidae > Pissodes > Pissodes strobi. The sequence goes on from JAEQML010072663.1 coordinate 7,659, forward strand.
CAAATAGTGAGATTCTTTGAGGAAAATGACCTCTTTACTTCCTGTCAGTTTGGGTTCGGGAAGGACAGGAATACTGTTTTGGCAATCTTGGACCTGGTAGCATTCATCCTGGAGTCTGTTGACAACATTGAGTTCACCAGTGCCTTGTTTTGTGATCTGATGTTCCCCATAACATATTATCATGTAAATTGGCAAAGTATGGCTTTTCTTCTGATGGTATCATGCTACTGAGATCGTACCTCTCTAATAGGAGGCAGGTAGACCGTGTTGGTGGTGTGTCGTCGGGGGAGAATGGCATTAGTATAGGGGTACCTCAGGAGTCTATTCTGGGTCCTATACTATTTTTGGTTTATGTCAACGACTTACCGCTTATGGAACCCAGTGCAAAATTTATGCTCTTTGCCGACGACACTACACTGTCATGTTCGGCTGACTCCCTTGAGGGTTCAAGGTTGGGAATGACTGTGTTACAACGGGGAGCTGAGGAATGGTTTAACATGAATAGACTGCATCTGAATGCAGACAAGACAAACAAAGTAGTTTTCTCTTTGAGACGGATGGACCCAACATGTAATAACACTGATAGTGTTAAATTTCTGGGAGTGTACCTCGATCCACTTCTGCGGTGGCATTCTCACATCGATGCGGTGGCTGGCAGGCTGAGAGGTGTGGTTTATGCTCCTCGCTGTCTCGCGAACTGTGCCTCCGAAGATACGCTAAGAACTGCATATTTTGGTATGTTTCATTCAGTTGCCATATGCCATTCTGACATAGGTTCATGCACCCCAGATGAAACGAATTTTTGCATTGCAGACGAGAGCTGTCCGAATTTTGGGTGGGATGGGTTACAGGGATGACTGTAGGCATGTTTTCTTGGAAATGGGTATACTCACCTTGCCCTCAGTTTTCATTCTTGAGAGGCTTCTATGATATGGAAGGAACATACATCAATTTAGAACCCATTGAGACATTCACAACTACAACACCAGAAGCAAAAACAAAATAGTCCCTGCCTTCCAGCGCTTGATGAGGTGCCGGAGTGGGCCGAGTTTCTTGGCTGTAAGTTTTTTTTAACAGGCTGCCTCCTCACTGCGTGGAGTTGCCAGTTTTGTCATTCAAGAATAAAATAAAGAACATTTTAGTAACCAACGCCTTTTATTCCAGTGAAGAATTCATAAAATTTGAGTTTGCTTAGATTTTGCGATTGGGGCCTGTGTGTTGTATGTTGATATGTTAAGTGTAATTCAATAATATGTTATTTTAAATAGTTTTATTTTAGGAGATGTCATTTTAAATTACTTTATGTTGTGTAATGGATTTAATTGATTTTATTTAACTGCAATACATTAGGATTTTTGAATTGTAACTGTTCGACGTGTGTAAGTACTATGTATACCGGCACGAAATATATATGACTATAACTATGACTATGAAACCCATGGCAGAAAATTAATTAAAACTATTTAAGCTTTATTATTGAACTTCTCGCCCCGATATATCGGTAGACTTGAGCTCAACTCTCCTTACTTGGTGCGGCTATATTTTTATTTATTTTATTCAGTAAGTTCCTTTTAATTTAACATTTTGGAGACATTTTAGAATTTTTCTATATTCCAGCTGCCAAGGGAATAAGCTAAGCGTAGTTTAGTGGATATTCATGCCCTAATTTTTACATATAAACTGTTACATATTTAAACAATAATAACTGGGTAGTATTCAAGTATTCCTTTAAAGATAACTAAAGCTGAATGAGCGGATAGCGAATAAAGCTGGTTACAAGGTTCAAATTGATATTTAAGATCGCGTTGGACTGGCAGCTAAGAATTTATTTATTACTGTAGTCGGTCATCTCTATAGCCATCCGTATATTACTATTATTATTACAAAGATGCTCATGTTCTATTGCCCACGTTCTATTGCATATATTCTATGACGTTAAATACCATCCACAAGGTATTAAATCATATTCTTCAACATAATTGCCAGCACCTACATTACATTAATAGCACTTTCAGATATGCAAAAATTAGAGAACATTCTATTAAAAAAAATGGTACGTAAATGATTAAACCCTGATTATTTTCTAGTCCAGTGCGTAAGAAGGTAGATAACTTCCTTTTGTTCCGCTCTATATTTTTCCCATTTTCAAAATAGGGGTTCTAATAGAATTTCCGACTGAATCGTTTTGTTGGATACCCGTCCGCGTCCTATCGTATTTCGATTACTGAATAAACAGTTTGGCCTCAGGCGAGAACCGTCAATATATCGGCGTTGAAGTAACATCATTAGCACTATGGCCTAAGTAGAGTTATTACCACAAATCGAAGAGACAGTGATATATTTTTAATTTGATTGGGCCAATAAGATATACATAATAAATGCGTTAAAGCTTTAACTAATGCTCGTTAAAATACAATTTTTACTAAATCAGTTGTTATATCTAAAACAAAGGAGACTAATTGAAAAAGCAATTAATTGATTTGATGATTGTTTTGAAGAAAACTAAATTGTCGACTTGCTTCAAACTAGTGTTAAAATTGCTAATTATGTGCTCGCTCCCAACTAAACCCTATAATAATTTTCCGACTTGGAATCATCCCTTTGTTCTCTGGGTCAAAGGATATTATACGGCTAAGTAATCCTCTGTGTTAAATTCAATCGAATAGTTAAATCAAACATTTCCACTGCTCGTCATTTTCATAATTGATGAGGAGCTTAAATCTTCGGACCAAAATACTAAATTATGTATGTAATGACATGCCGCTAATACTAGCATATATAAAATCAATTATTAAAGTTTCGAGCGCTCGATTTTAAATTAATTGCTAAATCGATTAGATACTAGAGAGGAACTAATAATCTGTTGGTCTGATTAAGGTATATATATTAAGAATATTAAGAAAAAGCAAGTACAGTGTACAGCGAACAAAGCTACTGCATCAAACAAATAAAATCACGAATTGTTTAAGACAAGCGAAATATTTATACTGAGGACACAACCTAATTTGTGTAAAGTCGCCGCAAAGATCCGCAGATTTTATTAAATAAATAGTTAATCGGATCATTAGTTCGACAGACTTTGTCTCTCTCCTAGTCTGCTTGAACCAGTTCACAGGAACGCAATCTCTTGGGGGATACCCTGTAACGTAGTAAATGTTATTAATTACAGTTGTGCGATTCTCTTCTTTTAATGGTCGAATGGTGTGATCGATACTCCCGCTACCTTACTTCCCGCGACGTTACTTCAGGTGTTCCAACCGGCTCGATACGTACAGGTTTGGAGCGCCACTTGACAGATGTGGTATATATTCTTTTTTGCGAGAATTGATAGTCTTAATTGCCATATATAGCTTATTGGTATGTATCATTTTAATAAATGAATATTTAATCAAATGATTGTAGGTCGTTTGCCTAAATTACCATGTAATTCTTACCGTTATATATCATTTTAATTAATGAACATATAATCAATTCACTGTCGGTTATTTGTAGTTACCATATATAGCGTATCGTTATATATAATTTTAATTAAGGAATTTATAGTTAAATAACTGCAGGCCGTTTAACGTTTATCGTTTATATTCTCGTTTCATTCATTGATCTAGCTATCTTATTTATCCAGCTTACATACTTAATTTTATTTTTAGTTAGTTACAGCATTTATTTGGCTAGTGTTCGAATAGCCGATTGAGTTAATTTTTACTGTATTTGGCTGTAAAGCTCATGGCAGTAATTTATTTCACATAACTGAAATTTACTAATTTAATTTGTCGCCTTGATATCGGGATCGACTTGAGCTCATTTCTGTTCAGGACTGTTCATTCATCTACTGATATTGTCGCTGCCACGGGATTGGTGGTAATCGGCCGCGGTACAAACGTTATAAATCACCCAAACCAATAATTATTTGGCATTAAAATAGGACTAAAATGCGTAAATTATGGACAAAATAAAGATCTAAGTTCAGGTCCAATTTGTACTGCTAGCTAGACGTATTTACTCACCAGTTTAATAATTAGTCCTGCAGCATTAACACTTCATAATAAATGCCAGTTATATGTATAATTAAAAATTAAATTTAAGAAATAATCAGCTGGTGATATTTGAAAAAAGGAGCACCTACTGGAATCACTAGGAAAGCATTGATATCATAAATATTTATTACGATTTAAATCATTTTCACGCATCGAAACCATTTTGTTGAAGATCTAAATCTTTTTTTACTTTAAATCTTTTGGAAATGATTTAAAATATTTGAAATTATTCAAGATTTTGAATCTTCTTAAAATAATTCAAATCTTGTTGAAATCGTTCGAATATATCAATAATTTAATTGATATTCAAATGATTTAAATATTTTTTGAAAGGCTTTACTATTTTACATCTTTCTTAAAAATATAAAGGTTTCAGATTAATTTTAGGTTATAAATTATTTCGTAAAAAACTATTAGCAAAATTATTTAAATTAAAGATACTTATCTTAAGGAAAGTATTAAAATAATAAAAGCGTTTTATGATTTACGAACCAACACCATTTTTTGAAACAACTTATTTGACCCTAAATCCTTTGGAATAATTTAAAATTATTTTAAATCTTGTTAAAATCATTCCAATTTTCCAACAATTTAAATGATTTCAAATGATTTAAATCAGTTGTTACTGTTTTAAATATTTCATAAAAATATGAAGGTTTTAGAATGATTTTATGTCATACATCAATTCGTAAAAAAATTTAATCATAATTTAAAGATACATTTCCATTAGCAAAATTATTTAAATCAAAGATTCTTATCTTAAGAAAAATTTTAAAACCATAAATGTTTTTATGATTTGCGAATCAAAGCCCCTTTGTTAAAAATCTAAATATTTATGGGATTCTAAATCTTTTGGAAACGATTTAAATAATTTGAAAATATTGATGATTTTAAATCTTGTTAAAATCATTCAAATATCGCAACAATTTAAATAATTTTCCAATGATTCATACACTTTTTGAAATGATTTATTAATTTAAATATTTTTAGAATGGGTTTAGAATATAACTCATTTTGTAAAATATTTAAATAAAAAAATCAATTTTCTACTAGCAAAATGATTCAAATATGCATACCTCGTTGGGAAAGTATTCGAATTATAAATATTTCTTATGATTTGAATTATTTTCGCAAATCAAAACCATTTTGTTGCAGATCTATATATTTTTTTACTTTAAAACTTTTAGAAATGATTTCAAATATTTGAAATTATTCATGATTTTAAATCTTTTTAAAATAATTTAAATCTTGTTGAAATTGTTCGAATATATCAATAATTTAAATAATTTTCAAATAATTTAAATATTTATTGAAAACATGTACTATTTTAAATCTTTCTTAATAGTTATTTATGCAACAAGTGTGTAAAGTGAACCTTTTTTTATGAATAGGAATATCCCATGAATAAAAAAAGGGAACTTTACACATGAGTAGCATACGAAATTTTTTATGCTACCTAAAAATATATGAAAAAAAAACAAAAATATTATTAAAACCCGTAACTACAGATGTGAGATATTTATGGCGTTGTAACAGACGTGACGACTCTGAGACGTACTTTTCGAAAACTCAGAAAAAAATAGAAAAAACATTTTCTCAGGCAAATTTTAATATTGGTAGTTTGAAAAGTCATTGATGGACTGAAGTAACATAGTTTTCAAGAATGTATTATTAAACAATCAATTGTACAAAAATATTTATTACACAGTTAATAAAATGTATGGATTTTTACATGCTTCTTAAATCCTACAATTAAACAGAAAAGTGAACAACCGAACAAAATTTCACTCTAAAGTTAAGTAGAACATTATATTAGTTAACTAAAAAAATTGATAGCTAGAGAAAAAAACAGAAAATAAAAAAATCTGCAAAGGATATTTGTACCTTATTTCTCAAACAGAACAATCTTTGCATATCTTTCTAGTGCATTCTAAACAAACTGCGCGCTTACACATTATACAAAAGTAAGGTGTCTTTTTTTTTCGCAGGACAAATTTTACAAGTCTTCCTAGTTGCAAATTTCTCTTCCTCGCCAACATCTGCGCGTTCTTTTATACCTAGGACCCCTTGTATGCGCATCCTTACTTCGCGACTTATACGAGGGTTTTCGAATCGCCTTCTTAGGTCGGGTGTAACCAACTGCATAGCCAGCTATTTCACAAATGCATACCTTGAAATTTCTGGATTATCACGGAAAGATTGATATAATATATATGCATTTGCTGAGGCAATATCAACCATTCTAAAAAATATGGTTTTTGGCCAACGTTGACTTCTCCTACTACATGAATAAACAGTGCATTTCTCATCCATCGAATCAACGCCTCCTTTTGTCATGTTGTAATAAGCAATTATCTCTGGCTTTCCTGTATCAGGATCTGTGCTCTCATTATGGTGCATAGACGATATAAGCACCACAGCTTTATTTTTCTTCGGGACGTGAGATAATAACGTCATGTCTTTTGTGAAGGCGTATTTCGAAGAACCAACTTCCCTATTTTTGTTGGGAAGAAATGCAGCTGGAATTTCCTTTTTGTTCTTCTTTAATGTTCCCACATAAGTAAGTCTCTTCGATTTCAGGACATTGACTGCTTCGATAGAAGAAAACCAGTTGTCGGCCGTTATATTCCTGTTTGTACCATACAGGGGTTTAGCAAGACGTAAAATAGCTTGAGTTGGTTTCGAGTATTTTCTTTCATCATCGGGTAAAGAACACCCATCACTGTCTTTACCTGCATAAATATAACCATTGAAAAGGTAACCGGTTCTGGCGTCAGTCAGGGCCATGATTTTCAAGCCATATTTACAGGGCTTGTTCGGCATATACATCTTGTATTTGCAGCGCCCCCGGAATGGCACCAGCATTTCATCAATGCAAGCAGAAGTGCCAAGTGAATAAGCAGATTGACAATTCTGAATAAATATATAGAAAACTTCTGAAACAGCAGCGAGGGTATCTGTTTTCCTCCGCTCAAACCGGGTCTCTGGATTATCAAATCTCAAACAGGCGAGAATCATTGCAAATCTATTTGAATTCGTTATACACCGAAATATGTCACGACCAGAACCATCAGTAGCAAATATGGATCTTATATCCTCATCATTAGATTTGAATATCGACGTGAGCAGAAGGGCATCTATAAAACTTTTTTAATTCGATAATATCCATTTCTCGAAGATCATTACTATCACTTTTGAATCTAGCCCTGAATTTGACTATACTGTAGTTGGTCCACTGTAGGATAATGTCTAAAATGTCATTACTAAATAACATATACCACGCTGTCAGGGCATCAGAAGCTTTCGTACTGTTATTTCTTAACCCTGGACACTTCAAAACGATGTTATGTTGTTGGGTTCTAGTATTTTTGCTCCAAGCTGGGATCGCTGACCACTTGAAACGATTTTTGCCATAATAGTACGTCATGGCATCTCCGTTAGTATATTCTCCATCTGATGAATTTCCCAGATCTAATTCCATTGATTCATTATTGCCTTCAGCTTAACCCTCGATTTCACTCTCACTGCTGTGTTCACTCAATATGTAGTCACCATCGTTCTCGTCTTCTTCGTTGGAATATTCCTCGTCTGCCCACTTCAGAAGGGTTTCTTCATAGTCTGTATCACCAAGCTTGACACTCTTCGAAGGGCCAGGCAAACTGTGCTCTTCCATCATGGAAAACTGAAAAAATAAA
>JAEQML010072664.1:0-15387 GCA_016904865.1 Pissodes strobi
TATCTAGTTCTTTAAGGATTTTGCGAATATCACGATGAGAAAACTTGACTTCTGCCATGGTGGTGTTGATGTTCGGTATAGTGGGGAGAGTCTTGCTTTGGGGCACGTCTAAGGTAGAGTGCGATGAAAACATTTTGGCGAGCATGTTTGCTTTTTCCTTGGCTGTAGTCGCCGTGATGCCACGTTCGTCCGTCAAAGGTGGGAGAGACGTTTTTGTAAAGTTGTTACTTACTGCCTTTGCTACCGACCAGAAATTCCTGGTGCCACTGGGGCATTGCAAAAGTTTATTCCTGATCCTTTGATTGTGTCTGTCCTTAGCTTCGTCGATCACACGCTTGCATTCGTTTCTCGCTTCGATAAAATAATTGCGATTTTCAGCGGTCTGATTTTGCTGCCAGTACTTATAGGCTTGCTGTTTCCTTCCTACAGCTCTTTCGCATCTTTTGTCGAACCAGGGCTTTCCTTTTGATGGTAACTTGATGGAATTTGGGATGTATGCTTCCATTCCTGAGGAGATTACTTGCATGATCTCTTCGCAGCAGTCTGACGGGTCGTCAGTGGCAAAGCAGACGTCGAGCCAAGGAAAATCTAGGTAAAACTGCCTCAGATCGTCCCAGTTTGCAGAATTGTAATGCCAGATTTTGCGAGGCAATGGTGGATCCTTCTGTATGAGTGGCAATTCACAAACCGTTGTAATAAGTTTGTGGTCGGAGGTACCTAATGGCGGACCAACTGTAACCTTGTACTGGTCAGGATTGGTGGTCAGAAAAAGATCCAGGAGGGCGGCGAATTCGCCCCTCTCTGAGATTCGAGTTGGTTCGTCTACAAGTTGAGTAAGCCCGCAGCTGATGGCAAATGCTTCAGCCTCTCTACCTTCGTTGTCGGTCTTGTTGTGATGTTTGAGCCAGTTGGTGTTGTGGGCATTGAAGTCTCCCAGAACGATTATTTCTGAACTGGGGTGATCGACCTGTATTGAGTCAAAGGTGGTAGCTAGTGTTGAGAAAAAGCTTTGGTAGGCTCTATCGCTCGGAGGGCGATAGAGACAACATATAAACTTGGTTAATCCCTTGGCGGTGAACTTGAGCCACATGACGTCAAGGTTGTTCGGTTCGAGTGTTTCCTCGCGGTGACATGAGAGGTCGCTTCGGACAAAAAGGCATATTCCGAACTTATATCTAAATCGGGTATGTAAGTCGTAACCAGGATAGAGGTAGTTCACTGTTGTTGTTGTAGAACATACTTGTGTTTCTGTAAGGGCCAATATGTGTGGTCTATTTGCTTGTAGATGTTGGTGTACCGAATTTATGTTTGTATTTAGGCCTCTTATGTTGCAGAAATCTATTCTAAATTGGTTCGGTATCTTTGCTGTCTGTAAAATGCGGAATGAAAACACAACATAATATATTAGAAAAATATCTAGAAGAAACACAACTAATTCATGGTTAAAATGAGCCATTACAGAACTCTAAGAGAGTGTATGCTGACCAGATATGGTAGGTACCGGGGAAATAAAATACCCGGGACGGACCAAAACTAGCACTAGTTTTATCATTACCAGGTATTGGCGTTCGGTAATGTTGTGTTTTGTGTGTGTTATCCCTAACCTCTACTGGGGCCAAAAAGCTACAGTCAGAGTTGAAAATAGGCAGACAGAATACATTATCATCAAAAAATGTGTACGGCAGGGTGGCATACAGTCGCCGCTCCGGTTTAATCGTTATTCGGACAGCGTTTGCAAAGGGACTCTAGAAAACACAAATCGAGGCATCAGAGTTAATGGCGAAATCCTCAATAATATCCGCTAGGCTGACGACACCGTCTTGTTAGCGGGTATGGAAGGGCTACAAGAGTTATTAAACAAAGTTAATCAAACTAGTGAGGAGTACGGGCTGAGCTTAAATGTCAATAAGGCCAAATATATGGCGATTAGTACAAATCCAATTCAACCAGATAACTTGTACATAAATAATAAGCCAGTTGAAAGGAAGTCAAAGTTCACTTATATCGCTGCAACGAAAACTGGGATCACTCACAGGAGATAAAACATAGAATTGAAATAGCTAGATATACGTTTATACAAATGAAACCGCTTCTGTCCTGTTGAGATCCGAATCTGCCCCTTAAAAAGACAATAGTCAGGTATTATAATTATATACTCCACTCTTGTATACGGTGTAGAGGTTTGGACGCTGTCGCTGTCAGACGCTATGGAAACAAAGCTACAAGCTTTTGAAAAATGGATTTTCAGAAGAATTAGAATCACTTGGCTAGAAAGAATTACCATCGAAGAAGTACTCCGAAGAATGGAATGTGAACCTGAAATCACGCCTACTGTGAAACGCAGAAAATTAGAGTATTTTGGCCGTATCATGAGAAATAGCGAGTACAGAATTCTTCAAAACATAGTTCAAGGCAAGGTTGATTGCCGACGGCGACGAGGACCTGGGAAAAGAAGAATTTCTTGGCTAGCTAATAAGATCCGCATAGCTATGATGATAGCCAACGTCCGTAATTGGATAGGGCAATAGTAGAAGAAGAAAGTCTTGGTATGGTGAGAATAACTGAAGCGGCAAAGCACTGGATACTAGAGAGCGGAGCTACAATAGCAAAAAGTTTTTTAAGCTGCGGTACAGAAAAGAAACGGAATACTTACTGTACTATTTTATTTCCAAACAATCCTAATGGCATACGCAATAAATCAGATGGCCCTAAGTGAGGAGAGGGTGCTAAGAATCCCCCCGTTATCTAACACTAAAAATCTTGACATTTATAAACGAGTTGTAAGAATTGCGACATGGAATGTACGCAGCTTGTATGCTCCTGGTAAACTGGCCAACGTCGAAGCAAAAATGCAGAGGCTGAATATAGATATTCTGGGTATCAGCGAGCTAAGGTGGCCTGGTACGGGTAGGCAACAAACCAGCAAAGGTTGTATGTATTACTCGAGTGGCTCAGATCGGGACCATAGATGCGGCATAGCTATAATGCTGAAAAATGACGTTGCAAAGTCGGTAATAGACTTTTTACCTCTGAGCGATCGAGTTATGGTGATGAAACTCGTAACAACACATCGAACAATGAACATCATTCAGTTATATGCACCCACAAGTGACCAACCATATGGAGACGTGGAAGAATTTTACAGTCAAGTGAACGAGGCACTTCGCCTTACAAAGAAAGGCGAAATAACGATGACAACTGGAGATATTGGCAACTTTGGTCTGGGCACAAGGAATGCGCGTGGTGACAGGCTAGTACAGTTCTGTATAGAAAATAGCTTTTTAATTGCCAACACATTTTTCAAACTACATCCAAGAAGACTTTACACGTGGACCTAGCCCCAGCACAATTCACTAAGCATAGTTAGGAATTAAATTGATTTTTTCATAACTCCACCGAAATTTAAGAAATAGTACTGATATTAACAGTGTTCATAATCCAGTCGTGTTGAATTTCAGGATGAGACGTTTTAACAACATTAAAAGAACTAGTACCAGTAAAAGAATCAATTTGGACAAACTGAACGATTCTGACAGGGATATAGAAACTAAGTTGGAGGACAAATTTCAGAACGTGTCAATCTTGGATCCACCAGAGGTGGAACGTACTCTTGACAGAATTCAAGACAGTTGTCACAGGAATACAAGAACACGATATCGGATACGAGAAAAATGAGAAAAGAAAGGAGTAGATGACTTCCGAAATACTGAAACTCATGGCAGAAAAAAGAAGGAATAAAACAGCGCCTACAAAGTACAAAGCCATTAAATAGAATAATTCGATAAAAATGCAGAGAAGCAAAAGAATCTTGGCTCTCTCATAAATGTAACGAAATAGAATCGCTTCAACAAAGACATGATACTTTTAACATGCATCGAAAAGTTAAAGAAATGAATATACGTCAAAAATCTCCTGCAATAATCTTAAGAAACGAAAATAACGATGTTATTATAGGTATGGAAGCAAAGCTTAAAATATGGAAACAGTACATAGAAGAACTATTTCACGATACAGGCCTGAATCTCCTCCAACTATAGATTCGGAGCTCAACGAAGAAGGTCCAGCAATCACAAAATTCGAAGTCATTCATGCCATAAAAGCACAAAAGAGTAGAAAAGCAACCGGTCCGGATAACATCTAACATCCATGCTGATGTAATTAAACTGATAGCAGATAAAGAAGGTACAGGATTGGAGATATTGGCGTCACTATTTAACACTATTCGTAAAAATAACACCATACCTTCCGACTGGTTAAGATCAACTTTTACAACTCTGCAAAAAAAACGCCTCAAACTGCGACGACTACAGAATGATCAGTCTCATGTCCTACATACTTAAGATCTTTCTAATAATAAAACACACACCTATTTACAAAAAATGTGACATCGGGGTGAACAGGCCTCAATTTGGGTTTAGAAAGGGTCTTGGAACCCGCGAAGCACTTTTTTCCTTAAACGTGTTGACGCAAAGGTGCAGAGACATGAATGTTAACGTCTATGCTTGTTTTATCGACTACCGCAAAGCGTTCGATTGTGTCAAACATGATAAACTTATTGATATTCTCAAGAAAACCAGCATCGATAGAGAAGAGATCAAAGTTATATCACAACTATACTGGCACCAATAGAGAACGAAACATCGGAAGCTATTGCGATAAGAAAGAGAGTTAGGCAGGGCTGTATCCTGTCACCACTGTTATTTAACATCAATTCTGAGTCTATATTCAGAGAAGCCTTGAGTGACGATGTAAAAGGCGTTAAGATAAATGGTGTCAGCATAAACAAATTAGATATGCAGATGACACCGTAATGCTATCAGATAATATAAATGATCTACAGCTTATGATGGACCGGATAGTACAACATAGTGAGAGTTTTGGTCCCCAAATAAATATATCAAAAACCAAATTGCTTATATTCGCAAAAACCGAACTAAATGCTAACTTACTTATAAATGGAAAGAGGGTAGAACAAGTTAAGACCTTTAAATATTTGGGAACAATTATTAATAATCAATGCGACCAAAAGAGGGAGATCAGATCACGAATTGAACAAGCAAGGAAAGCATTCATTACAATGAGGAAATTCTTCACGAAGTCTGAAATCAGTCTAGAGCTTAGAATACGTACGATTAGGTGCTATATATTCTCCGTGCTGTTATGGGTGTGAGCATGGACTCTTGATCCACCTATGGAAAAGAAACTAGAGGCGTTGGAGATGTACCTAGATCTAAGACTACCTTTATTTTATCTAATACCTATATCGACGCATACTGAAAATATCGTGGGTGCAGAAAGTGACAAATGTGGAAGTGCTTGCCCGGATGAGGAAGCCGCTGGAACTTCTAGTTACAATCAAGAAGAAAAGAAAAACAATACGTATGGCATGTAATGAGAGGAGAAAAGTATGAGCTCCTCAGACTAATAATTATTGAGGGCAAAATTCAGGGCAAGAGATCGGTTGGAAGAAGGCAAAACTCTTGGTTGAAGGATCTGAGGAGATGGTTTGGATGCACATCGACAGATATCTTTAGAGCTGCAACTTCAAAAATTATGACTGCCAGATAGATCGTCCGGCGTCCGGATGTTATGCTGGTGTGTGGGGAACTTGGAGCTATGGGAAGAACTGTTTGTTTCGCACTCATAGAGTCGCGTATTCGATATGGGATCTGTTTCTGGGTTAGTGCAAGCAACCATCTCATCCAGTTGCTCTTGATACATCTGTAAGGCAAAATCTCGCGCCTCTTGCCGTGATCTTTTCATACAGCAGATGATCCTTACTATAACTTGTCTCTATATACTAGAGATCACATGCATATTGTCTAAAAATCCGCATAATTTAATTATGGACAATCCTAGATATCTAAGGCGACTTACGTTTACCTATCCCGACATAGGTAAAAAAATATACAACCATCTTCCACGCAACATCAAAGAGCTACCCTCAACGGGTAGTTTTGGATCTAAGGTGAAAAAGCTTTTAACCTGCCGGCTTTATTACACTCTATCTTCTTCTTAACCCGCCACCGCCGCGAAATAAACAGTTCTTCCCATATCTCAGCTCCAAGTTCCCCACACATCAACATAACATCCGGACGCCACTCTTCTTGCAAAGTTGGTAATAGCAATAGTAATTCCAAGAAACTTAGTGCTCATCCGTTGCTCAATTGGCCTTCCTATAACAGTAACGTCCCCCACCACCCCCTTAAAGCACAAAGCTTTAGTTTGAAATTTAGAGAGATAAGATTTGAGTCAAACCATTATTTGACTCTCTCAAGATCTGCTGATATTGATGCGAGCAGTGAATTTCTATCTGAGCCATGCCAGAGGATTGTTGTATCATCGGCAAACAGAGTGAACTTTCCCCGTATATCAACATTTTCCAGATCATTGATATAGACGAGGAAAAGTATTGGATCTAAAACAGAACCCTGAGGTACCCCCCCATGACAACCACCCGCATTCGGAATAGTTGAAGCCATAGACAATGCCTATGGTTGATGCCCACAAAAACACGCTGGCGATGGTCTTTTAGATAAAAGGAGAACCATATGATAGTGCCTCACCTCTGATACCACAGTGATGAAGCTTCCGAAGCAGAATCTCAGGACTAACACAGCCAAAAAGCTTTAGTTAAGTCATAGAAAATCGCAGCGGAAGCTCCATCCCCATTTATTTGATAATAAAGCTCAGAGAAGACAAGAAAAGCAGAGGAAGACCACCCACCAGATGGACGGACGACGTTAAACGTGTGGCGGGAAACTGGATTAGCACCGCGCAAGACAGAAAACAGTGGAAGCACCTGGAGGAAGCCTATGCCCAGTAGTGGATGAGAAATGGCTGATGATGTGAAAGCTCATGGAGGAAGTTGTAGATAACATCATTCGTGTTTAAGTTCTCCTGAAACCCAAACTGAGTGCTATTAAGAATATTATTCAATTTTAAGGACATTATATGATACTTAACCAACTTCTCGACCAATTTTTGAAGGAGGACTGTGGACAGCAAAGAAATTGGCCTAACATTTGAGGGATCATGAAGATCTCCATCCTTATGAACTGGGATAACCTTCGCGAATTTCAGACATGGTAGGAATATTTACCCTTGGTCCATGAGGACTTTGTTGCCTCAACCAGTACCTCCAGACCCTCATCAGGCAAATTCATAAAGATCTTGACTGACAGTCCATCATCTCCTAAGGAATTTTTATTTCTGAGTGAGCCTAGTGCTTTTTTCAATTCATCTTAGTTGGTGAAGGAAAAGAAAAATGAGTTTACAACTGTAATTTGCGGTAGTAGGTTAATTAGATCAACTGATGGATTGAGGTCCTGTTGGAGGTTCTGGGCAATGTTACAAAAAAAAGCATTAAGCTCATCAGAGGTGATTGTTGTTTTTGGCACGGATATCATTAACTATTTTCCAACATTCATTCGGTTTATTTGAAGACCTGTTTAGAAGCCCTGATCAGTTTACGATATAGAGAACGGTATGCAGTAAAATATTGATGAAAATTTGGGCAGTTAGTGTATTTGCTTATGAAATGCAGAGATCAGAGATTTCTCGAGGAGGATTTAAGACCTTTGGTAAACCAAGATCCTGTGCAAGTAGAGCGTATCCCTCGTTTTGTTTTTATTATCACGATTGGAAAGACAGCATTAAAGAGTTTTCCTAACCGCTCATGAAACATCGATATGGGATCAGATGAATCAAGTATATGATTCCAGGATAAGTTTGTGGCACGCCTGCGAAACTCATCGAAATTTTTCCTACTGAAGACTCTACCAGACCTTGGTTTAGATATTTTACGCCCTTCAGCATCTAATGCATTCCATGAGATGGCCCTGAAAGGGCTGAATTCTTAACAGTACAATCTATCTTGTCACAGGAAAAAAGCATATATATAGTCAATGGTACTGCATGAAAATTGTGTGAGACGCGTAGGTGAATCCACAAGCAATTACACAAATGTAAAATAGACAGAACTCTCGTCTGCCTAATTAATGTTAAAATCCCCCGTTAGCAGAATATTCGCTGAGCGAGGTATTTCCGTTAAAATATCCTCCATGCCAAGAAGGAAATCATTGTAATTTTATGTGGATGTGATGTGAAAAGATAATACAGAATTTTAATTATTTTTCTTTAAGTAGATAATTAAACTTGTCAATGGGTTGAAAGCAGTTTAGTTCTAGGAATTATTCATCAACCATAATTATACAACCTCCATGGGAAAATTCAGTTCTGCAAAATTTTGCCAATATTACATAGTCCGGAATATCGACTAGTTCATCCGACTGGAGCCTATGTTCAGTAAGTAAGACAATGTTAGGATTGTCAAGTTCATGTAAAAATAATGAAAGTTCAGAAGTTTTATTTCGGATGGATTGAATGTTTAGTAGTAACATAGAAAAATTTCCACAATTATCGACTATTAGTGAATTGTTCTTAGGTGTTCTCACTGAAGATTGGCTACAGGATCTACGGATTTTGCTTCTAATGTAGGCTGATTCGTTGTTGAGCATTTTGAAAATTCGAATTATTCAATTTATAATAATCAATGAGATACCGTGACATGCATTCCTTGTCAATAGGGTTCATGGTTAGCACAGGCACAAGTGCAAACTCACTCGAAATCCCAACACACTCAGCTATTTCCTTATGCAGCGCTGCGATGAACTGATTGAGTATTGGTCGGTTTTGCACCAGTGAGGGGCCAGTTAAGATGATGTTAGTGTTCCCCATCTCAGCTTAACTGAGTTTTGAGAACCAAGAAAAATAAAGACAAAGTCACTCTTAGTAAACTTCTGACAGTATAAAAGTCACTCATCTAACATTTCTTCCATCAACAGGTTGGCCATTTTTATCTACTTGTTTCTGTGATCACTAGAAGTAACCCCTACCCATCCGTGTGCAAAGCCCCCAATCCTTCCTCTGAGCATTCACGAAAGACCATTTTCGATGTTGTCAATAAGCACATAATCCAGTGTTCTGCCAAAGGGATTTTCAACATAGTTAACCTATTTCTAGTTTAAAATTAAAAAGTGCATCAATGACTATTTAACTGTGGTTTTTGCATCTTCTGGCTGAAGGGCCATTTTATATGTGGCAAGATGAAACCACGTGGCTTTTGTGTATCTAATCCGAAGTTGTCCAAGAAATACTGGCATAAATCAACCAGAGAAAGCGGGCTGCCAACAACAGCCTCTGTGCTACCCTGTACAGCTTCATAGTGAGGGTTTTTTGTAGTCTTAATAGGCGTTGTATTAACCACTCTCTAACTGATTTAATAAAACTAATATATAATCAACACGTTTTTATTTCTTAAGAAAATCTATAACTATGATGATTACAATAATAAAGGCACAGTAATTAAAATTAAGATATAGTTTTAGAAATTTAATAGTGTATATTCATTTGTAAAAATAGACTTGTAAACCCTATAATCAACATTAAAAAACAGTTATTATATCTCGATATTAAATCGAGCGGTGTTTCAAAGTGTGATATAAAAACACTTACAAAGGAAGTAATAGTAAATTTCATTGGCAAAACTAATAGGACCATTCCTGACCAGAGTGCAGTCGAGCAATTATTACTAAATTTAATTAAGTTGCCATATAATTTCCATAGCGGATCTAAGAAACATGTGCTGCAACACCGCTGGGTTTTCTTTAGCGGGCATCCCTGTTTACATTACATAGAATCATTGAAAAATATAATAATGAATAGGATAAAATTTTTACCGAACTCCCCCTTATAAAGAAATTTCTTCAAGATTATCAGCAAATATTAGTGCACCTTCCACTTAAAAGTTCTCCGCTCTCTATGATTTGAGAGGTTGAGGCCCCCACCTCCGGCGCAGGGTGCACCTATGGCAGTGTAATACCTATACTAATAATAATAATAAACCTAGTGGTAAAGTGCTAAAGCCAACTTCCGATTAGCAAAAACCAAAGGAAAAACATCGAAAAAAAATTAATCCACCTAACCATACATAAAGAACATATTTAATAATCTTAGTGTACATCATATAAAGCTTTAGGTATAGTAAATTCATGGAATGAGTTTCCATTAAACGTCAGATAGTTATATGCTTAATACTCAAATCGAGATTGTACAAAGAAGGAAATTCATTCCCCGGATTGACTATATAACATCAGTGATTTAACCGTGTATATATCAATCAAATCTTGACCGACCAACAAACCGGTTATTAAAACTTAAGGTTCACTAAGAATTTGAATATTTCGTGTGTCAAAAATTCGAGTTTTGAGATTCAAAATAAACGTAACTAGTCAACACTCGGTAAATTATTCAAAAACTTGGTACTAGATCCATATTTGTGGATTTCAAACAAGAAAGACGTTGAGTTGCGGAAGTTTCAACAGTACAAAACATGAAAACAACGTTTCGCGACTAAAACATATAACAATTCTATGTCTATACCAACAAATATAATCATAATACATTTTTCTCAACAATTACAATACAATAATAAAGATAATTTTATCAAACCAAAATTTGGCCCCGGAATCACCCAAATATGACTTTGATTGGTAAATCAAGACATGAAGTAAATAAAGGAAAACATAGGTCCCTCCTGTATATCCTCATATTAGACCAGCAAACATAATGACTGAGCTATAAGTAAAAAAAACTAAAAAGACAAAGATTTGGCCAGAGCCAAAAGCTTAAAGACTGAAAGAAAAACAAGACACATAAAATTATAAACATTTCCAAATAGAAAAGGTTCTTCAAGACCAATTGTTTGTGTATCCTTTCTGGTTTTTCAACAAACAATTTTCCAGCACAATCTCGGCGTGTCAGAACAAAAGGAAAACTCTTTGCTATCCAGGGCAATAGCAGGACCATATGGCAATAAACATCTTAGACAGGAAAATGCTTAATATAATTTGAAACAATACAAGACTGGAAGAGATTCATTAAAATATTGATCAACATAAGAATTACCCACTTCCTCTTGAAACAAGGTCCATTGACAACCATGTTAAAAAAAAATCCTTATCCTTGTTGGCTGTCTTGTTTAGTCCAGAAGTCAGCCAACATAAGATGCTTTTTCGGTACGCCATTGCCAAATTCTTCAGCATCTTCAGCACTATCACACAGATCATCAATTTCCTCTTTTATCTCGACATCAGTGTCTTCATTTGTTTCAAAATCAGCTGCTTCCTCTTCCACTTTATTCACAATACCTTTTGCCGCTTGGTTTATCGTTGACATAATCGTAATCTTCTTCTGTCTATTGAATTTATCCAGTACAGGCCTTCCGTGAACATCCCTTATGTGGTTGTTATAACGCGACTTGGTGCTCGTGGAGTATCCGCAGATTTTACATTTGAAGTTGTGCATCTCAGGCAAATGGGCATTGATCAAGTGGGTTTTCAAGGCGTTCTTTGATTTGCCTAAGTAGGGACATTTGTGGCAAGCAAAAACTTCAATCTGGAAATGTACATTAGTAATTCAAATTCAAATTAGTAAAAGTAACCAGAATATTATGCTTGAATTTATACCAATAAACATCCAATTTTTCAAGATGCCAAATTTCCTTAAATATACTATACATTGATTTATTTTAACCTCTACTAAAGAGTTGAAGGGTTATTAAAAGCTGGAAGTTGATTCTATAGTTAAACAAAGAATTGTCATTGGATGGCAACAGTCCATATCATAATTAAAATTTTAAACAGTTTCAACGCACGAGTTTTGAAAATGGTAGTAAAAAATAAGCAAACAATTAATTTCACGCACATACGCGCCACTACACTTACCTCATCTAAAGTCCGATGTGCCAATATATGCCTTGCCAAGTTACCCTTTTCAGTGGTCTTGTACTGTTGCTCCTTTGGGCACATTTCACAGTAGTAGAATTTCTTTGTACTTTGGTCAGTGTGTTTTCTCTGCATATGATATTTTAGGTTATCTTTGCTACTGAAAAGCTGCGAACATTCAGAGCACTGCACCGACTTTTCGCGGTGTAAGTCGTTGACGTGTCTAGTTAAGTGGGATTTGTTTCGTGTCGTGTATTCACACTGCTCACAAGTTATCCACACTCCTTCTTTTGAGTGGACTTGTTTTTTGTGCTGCTTTAGGCGACCTATAATAAAAAATTATTGCTACTAATAATAGTGTGTCAATAATTATAATTTTCAATTGCTAACAGTGTTAAATCCATTATTCTATAATTTTCACTGCTTTGTGCATGTTTTTCACTGACAACTAGCAAACTGCTTAGGTAGCAATAGATTGATCTATAGCCGGGACATGGCTTTCATTAGAAACTAATTGTCATAACATTATTGTAAAATTTAATACGTTAATATTCAACATTAAATTCAAATAACTATATTAGGTATATAATTTACTTTCTCAAACAAAAAAATAAGTACTTACCTTCCAAAATGGTAACATAATTGCAAGAGTCACAATTAAATGTTTGCAACTCCTGAGGATCCTTATGAAGCGTCAGCATATGCCTTTTCACATTGGCATGATTGTAACTCTGGTATTCACAGATTTTACATTTGTACTCTGTCTTATCGTTACGCTCGTGAGTCTTGATATGCATGTTATAACTGAACCACTTGATCATCTTCTTGCAATGTGGACACTCGATATCTGACCTTGAGTGGTGTTTCACGTGGCTATTGAAGTAGTACTGCTGAGTGGTTTGAAACGGGCAGAGTTCGCACTTATATATGTGATCGCTAGCAAAGCAATGTAAAATTAATTAGACTGTTTTTGATAACATTTCCTATAACTATGCATTGGAGACAAATTTTGAAATAGCATAGTGGTAGGTATTGAATTAAAATACCTGCAAAATTTTTCTGTGGATTTTAAACATACTTACCTATGTTCCTTGTCAAAATGAGCCCTTATAGATATAAGATTAGAATGCATAAAATCACATTTGGCACATTTGTATTCTTTGTTCTCTAGTCTAGTGCTAAAAAGTCAGTATTTTGATCAAATATTCAAATAAACCAGTGAAAGAAGTATGCAGATACTTACTACTCAGAAGATCTGTTCTTGTAACAGAGCCCTTCAATCTTAATTCTTTTTTTGGTTTGTCTTTTATATCCTTTGCCTTTAACATTTTGCTTATTTATACAATTTTTTAGTTGCGATATATCCAGTCTTTCTAATCTAACAACAAGCTTGGCAAACCGTTCAATTGTATTGTGTTCATTTTCACTCTTGCTGGCTAGTGCGGTTTTAGTTGGGATAAGGCTGTTCGTTTGCGGTTTCGACTGATATAATTTTTGAAGCCAATTATCAAGTGTTGATAACTTACTCGGTGACTCTCGCTTCTGAAACTTATTATTACGTTTCGTTAAAACACTACTTGCTTTGTGTCCAGTCGATTTGGTTTTGGAACCAGATTTTAATTCTGGATTTGTTGACTTAGGTTTGGCCATCTTTGGGGACTTCATGTTATCGAATAAGGTATATTAATTTCTATAAAATAATTTGCTTAACATAATTTTTACTTCATTAAATAATAAGCAACATAAAAATTTCTAAGAACTAAAACATAGTGAAAATAAATTTAATATAAATAAAGATAAAAGTAAACACTAGCCTAGCTTCTTCTTACGACATGACAATCAATATGACATATGTCAAACCTCGGTGCATCACTGCCTTCATTAGCTCAAAGCATCAGATCTGGACTCTTTGATCTGGCCCCAGTTGCTACGTTGTCAAATTTTTATTTATAATTGATCATCTGATATTATTATAGTTCCCGTTCCTAGTTTTATGCTGTAGAAACTATTAAAACTCAAGGTTTAAAAAAATAACAAAATATATTGTCTATACATTTTTATTTTAAAACAAAAAATTAAGATACACTGTCATCAATAAATGACATTCACCAATAAAAATATTATCCCTAACAATTAAAATTAGTACACCGAAATGGGAGTTTTCCTATACATATAGCACTACTTTTTGTACAGTGTTGTTCAGTACACATTTTTAACCAGTTTGTGCTCAAATATGCTGCAAACAATCAGGCATAAGATCGTTGGTGGATAAAAATGTTCTACTGAATTAATCACTGAAAGGATATTTGAGTAGTTTTACTTCAATTTGCTGAAAAGGTCTGCAGTGACACAGTGGTCAACGGCATGGAGAAGGTCGAACAATTCTTCCACACAGGTTTCAGCAGTTTCGCTTCTCGAGTTCACTCTATCATTGCAAGCTTGGTATTTTTCGGCAAGGTGTTTACAGTGTGAAGTGTCACGGCATTTCTCCTGGAAGTGATAAAAACCCATAAGTATGTCTGATAAATACCAGATATGAAATCAAGCCAGACTATACTTTGACAAGAAATTTCTAACTATTCATATTATATTTAATGGGATATTGGCACCAAATATCAACTTGCAGGTGACTATAATTTATACTAAATTTTCAATGCCAATAAGAAATACGAGGTCATTAGTAGCTATTAACAGTTTTTATAAACAATAAGTTAGGTAAGACACCCAGAAAGGTGGGTACCTATAATTACGACTTAGAACAGGCAAAATTGAGGTTAATCTCTGAGCTTACCCTTAATTCTTGTTGGGGATCAACTAATTCAGCTTCCTCATCTGCTTCAGCCTTAACAGTAAGTAGTTTAGGGAAGAATCGGTCGAAAAACATTTTCCTGTGATAAAATAGAGGAAAATATAAGAAAATTGGATTTTACGTAATAAAACTCTACTGGAAAATTCCGACCTGTCAACTGTCAACACAACTGTTTCTGTCAACTGTCACACCGCAGTGCTTGTGCTACAAGCCGGAGCTCACGTAGGCTCTATTACGCTTAAATATTAATTAATATCACGACCAATATAACACTTGAATGCTTTTGATGGTATTTCCGTAATTTTGAATAATAATAGGTTGTATACCAAAATAAGCGGGGCCAAAATATGCAAAAAATATCTCATAATCTCATATAAAACAAGCAACAAAGGCCCTTATCCATGTTGCCAAATCATTTAAAATAACACTTACGTCGTAACCCTGGAGATTTTCAGTTTTGTTTTGACATTTCTACAAAAGGGAATATATTTTTATTCATTACGAGAGCTAGTCAAAAAATAAGTCGATCTTGAACTTATTCTTGAATTTCTTGTTTATTATATTTATGTTTTTTAACATATTATACGTGACTTACTACTTGCATAACTTGTACAGCGCACATAATGAAGCCACGGCAAATATAACAACTATGTGCCGTGATGAAGCAACCAGTGACAATACATGATATAATAGAAACATTGTGAAAATGACCAGTTTCAGAACTCAAATGCGTTATTTGAATCCCTATGAAATTCACAAGTTAATAATTAATGAATATTTGCTAAAAAGGCC
>MU195544.1:4943-15387 GCA_016904865.1 Pissodes strobi
TCCCGTTGATTGCTCGCGTTGTTTATAGTTTGCCTTTAATGTTTATACAACAATCTCCAAGTTCAAGTTCAAACTTTCGACAGGGTGATATTTGTTTAGTAGCTTATGCATTTTAGTAGATTACAATAACAAGTAACAAAAAAGGGACAAAATAAAAACAACTTTTACAAAATTTTAACGACTATCACACCCAGATTCACAAAAATTATAAAACTGAAATCGAAAATGCTGGAAGCAACCTTAAGAAGGTTTATAAATTTATAACACAAGCCACAAACAGTCAGACTAACAGACAAAAAAGTTCACCTCCCATTCTCAATAACGACCGTAACTCTCTCTTCATGGATTCCAAAAGTTTGGCAGATTATTGTAATAAATATTTTATTAACATCGGCCTTGAAATGTACAAAAAAATCAAATCGAGTCAAAATCAGTTTTTTGCGGTGTGTGCAAAGATGTTTATTGACGCGGTTCTTGGATAGTTGTAGGTTTTAATTAGGGGGAAACAGATGTCCTTGGAGTGAGTTCCACAGTGATGCAGTGCGCCAGACAAAGGAGTTCTTGTAAAGCGATGTTCTAGGTGTTTCCAGTTGTACGACGAACTGGTGCGCCCTTGCCGTCTGTCGAGACTGTCTGACAGGCGTTGCCAGGGGCGGTATGGGCGAGTTAAATCCTGGGAACACCTGCCGTGAAAGTATCTGTAAAACAGGGACATCTCGGCCACATGTCTGCGATGTTCCAGACTATCCAGATTGCGGGTCAACTCCGTGTCGCCGATGAGAAGCACAGCTCTCTTTTGAATGGAATCCAGCTTTAGGGTGTACTTTGGTGCGGCACCCCAGATGTGTGAGCAATATTCTAAGCACGGTCTTATTTGCGTTTGTAGAGCAACGGCAACTGCTACGGTGCACAGTTTGTTGTTGCGAAATAGCGTGCCAAGCTTCTGGGAGGCTGATTTTGCGATGTTAGCAACGTGGCCATGCCAGCACATATTGCTGTTGATCGATCTTGCCATAATGATGTCAGGGCCCGCCATATTGGCCTTCTTGGTAAATGTGGCTGTTTAGGTCATTGCTGCATTGAACTGGACCAAATTTATGTCGCCCCAAGTTTGAACTTTCTACATGTCTTGATTAATTGCTCTAATCTGCTCCTATTTGCGGTGATAAGTCTCATTCACTGGTAAAGGTTTTTCTGATATAAATTGGGAGACAAGGGTACTGTCATCCGAAAATGTAAACAGGATTATTCGTTTCAATCAGCAGGTCATTAATATTCGCTATGTGCGTTACACGACGCGCATATGGTGGCACAAAATGTGGCGAATTTCTTAGATACACAACACGTCAAGTACATCGGAAACGATTGAAAATTCAAGAAAAATTGTTGATTTTAGTGCAATATAATTAGTTCTACAGATAATACGTTGTCATATGAGAATATTTATCGATTCGACTGAAAAAAGACAAGTTCGATATTGAATTTTGTGTGTATTCAGCATAATACTATAACTTTGTAGGTTATGAAAGGGTAAACATGATAATATCATAATAATAAAAATAGCATTGTGAAATGGATACGATTAAAAATTCGATTCATGAAGTTTTACTGAAATTACTTCAGAATGAATGAAGACGATTTAGAATAACTTATTTTTTCAATCTGGAAATTGATAGACAAACTAAAATTAAGTTTTTTTGCACTTTAAAACCATATAATATTTATGAGATAAACCTCAACATGACTATTTCTTAAAACATTATTAACAGCCTCGTGTTGAATATGCTTCAAAAGTACTGTGGGACGAAAACTTCTTATAAATAATGATTCTTAATTACTTTGTTTAATAAAATAACAATAATTCGAATATATGATTTACTAGAATTAGATGTTACCCTAGAAGGTGGTCACTTTTAATAATAAGTCATATAAACTAATTCATTTAGTTTATTGAAATAGATACAAATTTAAAAGATCATTTGGATTAGTTTAAGAGAGTATCACGCGTAGTGCGTTTGTTTTGTTACTTTGAATTAATTTTGATTTTGTGATGGGCGGGGGTGGTCAAGCGCTTAGTGCGCTCGCCTCAATGCGCTCCTTTGGCTAATGAAGGTTAGTTTCGATTATTTTTGCTTATTCTGGAATACGTTAATTAGAGTTAGTTTTGGTTAGTTTAGGTTAGTATGGGTTAGTTTTGGTTAGTCTGGGTTGGTTTTGCTTAGTTTATCCTAGCGAAGAGAAAAGGTCGCGTAGCGCGCTTTTCTTTTTATTTTGGTTAATTAGGGTTAGTATGGGCTAGCTTGCGTTAGTTTTGGTTAATTTTGATTAGTATGGGTTAGTTTTGGCTAGTCTGAGTTGGTTTTGCTTATTTTGGAATATACTTTGGTTACATAGGATTAGTCTGAGTTAGTTTTGGTTAGTAAGTGTTAGTTTTGGTTAGTCTGGGTGGTTTTGCTTAGTTTGGGATAGGGAATAGACAAGCGGGCGTAGCGCGTTTGTCTCTTAACTCTGGTTAATTCGTGTTAGTTTGGGTTAGCTTTGGTTAGTATGGGTTGGTTTTGGTCAGTCTGGGTTGGATTTGCTTGTTTTGGGATAGCGAAGAGAGAAGCGCGCGTAGCGCACTTGTCTTTTTGGTTAGTTTTGGTTGGTATGAGTTTCTTTTGGTTAGTCTGGGTTAGTTTGGGTTAGTTTTTCTTGCTTTGGGTTAGTATGGGTTAGTTTTGGTTACGCTCGGTTGGTTTTGCTTAGATCGGAATAGCGAAGACTTTACTTTAGTTAATCATGGTTAGACTGGGTTAGTTTTGATTAGTCTTGGTTAGTTTCTATTCGTCTGGGTTGGTTTTGGTTAGTTTGGGTTAGTGCTGGCTAGTTTCGGTTAGTGTTGGTTATTTTGGATTATCTATGGTTGATTTACTGACAAGCGTGCGTAGCGCGCTTGTCTTTTAAAATTATATCATTTTATGACAAATATACTTGATCTAGGGCATTTATTGGGAAATGAACAAATTGAGCCGACAGTGTACCGTAAGTAAACTTTTATTACTTTTATATACATGTATGGCTAAACAGCCAGGGTTAGTTTTGCTTAGTATGGTTCACTTTTGGTCAATCTGGGTTAGTTTACGTTAGTCTGGACTAGTTGTGGTTAGCTTGGGTTACTTTGCATTAGTCTGAATTTGTTTTGGTTAATTTGGGTTAGTTAACAGACAAATGGCAACTTATTTGGTTAGTCTGAGGCATATAAGGAACAAGCGCGCGGTGTGCGCTTGTTTAGTTACTTTTACAAGTTGTTATTCTACTTTATGAAACATGCTCCTGGACTTGGCAATTTGCTTACTTGAAAATCAAGTCTGGCAACATTGCAAGTAAATTGTCATCATTAACGTCATATTGGGAGAATTTTCGCATTTAAATATCACTAAACAGCCTCATTTCTGAAATTTCTTTTTCAATTTTTGGCGTCAAAACTGCTTCATCCGCAATTTTTTTTTCATTAATGTGTCCCATTTAATGTAATCTTTCAATTGAACCCAAAAAAATCTTTAAGATCAACAGTGCTTATATGACACCAGACCCTTTTCGATGTATTCCACGTGTATATTTGTATAGTAGCTGAGTAAAGTTCCAAATTTCTCCGACTCGCGCGCACGATCGTTCGTCATTTCTCCCACTACCCTAACGCACAGAGCGAATAGATGAGGAAGAGAGTTGGTGAAAGTATGGCGCACTGAGGCACGCCCGTGTTAATGGTAAATGTGTTGGAGATGTGTCCATCAACTACCACGTGCAGAGATCGGTTCTTAAGGAAACTGGCAAGCCAGCTGCTGAGAGAGGCTGGCAGTCCGTAGTGCCAAACTCTGTCGAATGCCTTAAAAAGATCTATCGCATTCGCTCGAGACTCTCCGTAGCTCTCAATTGCCCTACTCCATATATGAGTGACATAGGCTAATATATTTCCTGTCGATCTCTCTTTGCGAAAGCCGTATTGATTATCGGTGATTATTCTGTTGTTCTCGAGGTACTTGAGTAGTTGCTGATTGACTACACGTTCCATGACTTTGGAGATTATGGGAAGCAAAGCTGGGCGATAGATTGAGAGAGTGGTAATGTTGCCTTTTTTTGGAACAGGCTGCACTCGAGCGACTTTCCAAGAAGCTGGATAAATTCCTTTTTGGTAAGATAGAGAAAAAAGTCTGAAAAAGGGTGTAACTTCGTTGGCGTAGTTCTTTAATTCGATGGCAGATATATTCGGCCGCTCCTGATGCCTTCTGCGTATCTCGTTCTTTAAGGATTTTTCGAATATTACGGTGATGAAACTTAACTTCTGCCATTGTAGTGTTGATGTTGGATATGATGGGAAGATCCTTGCTTTGGGGGACGTTTAAGGTAGAGTGCGACGGAAACGTTTTGGCGAGCATGTTGCTTTTTCCTTAGCTGTAGTCGCCGTGACGCCGTGTTCGTCCGTCAAAGGAGAGAGAGCCATTTTGTAAATTTATTATGCAATCAGGACCTGATGAAACACCTGCCATCATGTAAAAGAACTGCGCCAACGAGCTAACACCCATTTTTTTCAGACTTTTTTCTCTGTCTTACCGAAAGGGGATATACCCATCTTCTTGAAAATTCGCTCGAGTGCAACCTGTACCAAAAAATGCAAGAAAACCACGCCATCAAACTATCGTCCAATTGCCTTGCTTCCAATAATATCTAAAGTAATGGAACGTGTCGCCAATCCACAACTACTCAAGTAACTCGAGACCAACGGATTAATTTGTGATAACCAATACGACTTCCGCAAAGAGAGATCGACAGGAGATAGATTGGACTACATCACACATATATGGAGTAGGGCAATTGAGAACTACGGAGAACCTCGACTGATTGCGTTAGATATTTCAAAGGCATTCGACAGAGTTTGGCATGACGGATGGCTCAACAAACTGCCGTCGTTCGGATTGTTAGCGTCTCTCTGCAGCTGATTTGCCAGCTTCCTTAACACATTCACTGCCCACGCCAAAAACGACTATTGCGTCAGGTGCCACTACAGTTTTTCGGATACTTTTTAAATTAAGTACTTAAAACTTGTTACAAATGAATTCTTATATGGATTTTGAACGTTTTTTTTTACAAAAAAATAGAAACGCGCTAGGTACGTTGTGGGCACTGATTAACATAAAAACTACGCTCAGTGCCCATAAACGCGCCATACGCGTTCTTAAAAAAATGTTTTTATTATTCATATATTTTACTAGTCTACAATTAAAAATTAAAAATACATTTTTTTTAAATATATATATATATTCATTTAAAATTTATAAATGGTGAAACTCGTATTAACATTAAAAACAAAAAATATATCGAAGTCTAAACAAAAAAAAATATTATGTGTATACCTCACTTAGCGCAATTTCAAAACACACCAGATAATTGCGGATCAGCAGCTCCAGAATATACAATTAGCTTTATCGCTAACCCGTTTGCTTCGTAGATTTTACAGTTTGATCCCAAACTTATGACGTTTTCCCTTTATACTAGCGAAACCTAAGTCGTCCACACCACAAAACCATTGACTCGTCAATGGATAATTCTCTTTCTGGATAATAAATAAGTCGAATCCTATGGTTAAAAAAGTTCACCAGCGGCAGTATTTTTCCCATTTAAGTTCGGGCTGCTTCATTTACGTTATCCTCAAACCTCAAACATCGTAATATTAGCAGGAAGCGATTTCGGCTCATAAAATTTGAAAAAGTTGGAAAATCGGATAAATTGTGCTTTTTCCAGTAGTCATTGATGCGGTTAAGACGAATGGTGTCCATATGAAATAACAGCCCGAGAAAAACTTTTATCTCACCTGGAGTAACATCGTTCCAACGGCTGATTCTTGATTGATCTCCCCGACTTTTGGAATGTATCAGCACTGCGTTTTCATTAGCTTTGGCGCAAATCATTTCGAAAAACTCCTCTGTTGCCAATAAACTAAAATAGTCGATTGGTTCTGGTCCCTGAAGGTTAAAACGTATAGTTGGAGCTCCAGTGAAAGGGATATTTCTTTTAGGCACTTCATTATAAGGCCATGTAGAAATAGTAGGTGTAGCTATACCAACAGGACAGGCGGGGGAGTTTCACCTACAGGTGTGGTGGGTGAAGTTCTGCCAACTGGGGATGTGGGTGATGAATGTAAGTCATCTTCTTCCTCGTCAGATTCGCCATTAACAATAAAATCGGAGTCGTCATCGCTTTCGTTTAAGAATGAATCTGTTTCTTCATCTGATTCGTCTAGACACCTTCTAAGCTCATCATCAGTGAGGCCTTTCTTAGGGTCACATCTAGGTCTTTTGGGTAAGTGCCCAACATCTTTTGGAAAACCATGCTGTTGGTCCATTATAAAATAACGATTTTGCATAAAACCGGTATTCGGTGCCCATCAAGGCACCTAGCGCGTTCACTGAAAAAAAAAAAAACCAAAAACTAATGACCATATTTTCTTTACAATGAATTTTTTTCTGTATTTTATACTCTAAAAAGGAATACAAGTAGATACGAAATGATCCTTACCGTTTATTACAGTGCAATCGACTTTTCGAATAAAAAAGACCGCCAAAAGTACAATTAAAAAAATAAATCGCAACCAACCTACTCACATTACGTTTGGACCATTACTAAACGCCCAGTCGTATTAGCAAGCGCGTGCAGCAATGCCCGGTCTTTCTGTGGTGCGCAGAAACTAATAGACACAAGAACGCGCCTAGCGCGGTGTGGGCACACCGTCGAATTACCAGTCAACGCGCTCCGCGTGTTGGGGGCAGTCAAAGGCCGTATTTATAAAAAAAGTTTTACCTTTTTCTTTAAAAAAATAAAGCAATTCCTTCAAGGTATATGCATAAAAAAAGTAAAGGAAAAGGTCTTGCTTCCATGAAGTAAAAGCTTTTACGTTTTTCTTATTTATAAAAAGAAGCATTTGCTTAGAATCTAAAGGATTTGTTTGTAAAAAAAGGAATCTAAGTTACAGCAACTTTTCTTATTTTATCTCTAGTTGTTTAGTCATTTGTGTTAGTTATGGCTAATGTGGTGCATTTACGCAGAGGAAAATCCTACAAACAAAGACGTACACCTCGTGAGTTAGATTTCAAGACGTTGTTTAGATTTGAGGAGGAAAATGTGATGTGGTTGGCAAACCACCTTCTTGGCTTGGATTTCGAAACTCGTGGAGCAGCCCTGTCAGCTGTGTAAAAAATTTTCTGCGATATTGTGCGAACCCTGGATTTCAGAGCGGAATTGCTGAAGAATTGGGATGTACGCAGCCCACAGTGTCCAGAATATTTCACGAAGTGCTTGAGCGAATTGTACAACAGGCCGGCGAATGGATCAAGTTCCCAAACACAGAAAATCAAATTATGCAGGCCAAAGAGAAATGGTTGACCAAGTTCCATTTTCCTACAGCTATTGGCGTTACTAACTGCACGCATATTCGTATTGATGGAGCCCAATTTGGAGACGAATATGTAAATCGAAAAGGTTTTGCCAGTGTTAATGTACAGGTTACATGCGAACCAAATTCTGTTATAACTAGTATAGATGCGAGTTGGCCTGGATCAGTGCATGACGCTCGTATATGGAAAAATTCGGCAGTGTGTGAAATCATGAAAAAAACAAGAAACACTGTTCTTCTAGGGGCTAGTGGGTATGGTATAATGCCATGTCTTATGACTCCTTACACCTACCCCCACGAGGTATATCAGAGAGTCTTTAACAGGCTGCCTAAATCAGAGCGAGTTGTGATTGAGCATACATTTCGGCAAGTAAAGCGGCAATTTCCTATCCTGAAGTATGGATGCAGAGTAAAATTGTCCAGTATTCCAAAAGTTATAATTGCGTGCGCTGTGTTGCACAATATAGCTAAGCAATTAAGAGATGCAGATTTTCAAGAAAATGATGAAGAGGAAGAACAGGACTTGCCATGTATAGAGAATGAAAATGTAGATGCTATTCGGGCACACGGACAAAGGCGGCGAGAAGAATTGGCTCGTCTTATTACCAATAACAATATAGGTGTATAATTAGGTCTAAAACTTTGATGTCATGCTATGTATATCTCGTTTTCTTGTACAAAGATGTATTTACTTAAACTAAAAATAAACATACACGTTTGAACTCTAAAAAAAAGTTTATTTAATTTTTTTTTGTTATAAATGATACATACTCCATATATTTACATACGTTTATTTACAAGTTATGGTAAATATTATCTCCAACAACAGCATACTCTTTTTCGTTTGATGCCTCGCTTAATTTTTGTAGCTTGGCAGAGTAATATTGTTGTTGGAGATAAGCAACTTTTAGTTGTTCAACTAAGACTAATCGTTGAAGTTGGGTTGTCGATAACTGCCTCGTTTCGTCAGACTCTTCTTGCTTGCCGAAAACACAGGTAGGCTTTGGAGGCATTTTTTTAGCAGCAACTTTTTCAACCGATGTGTAGGATCGCTTTTTGTTAGCTACCACTCCAGACATAACCATCTGATCAGCGTCGCTTTCCCTCACAATATCATCCTTTGAAGAAGGTAAAGAAGGTTGACTTGCTACGCCAATTGCAAGAGCACCTGGTACCCGACTTAGTACAGGATTTATATCCGCATCCATTACCTTTAACATCACTTTCTCCCAGGACAAAAGGCGAATGGGCCTGTTCCCCGTTTTATTTTTGTCAGTTTTATTTTTTAGTCGCGTTTTGATATTGTTCACTTTTTTCATGAAAGCTTTAATATCCATCTCTTTACCAAATAAAGTAACATATTCCTTAACGATATCAGTTAATGCAGCAGTTTTCTTTTTTTTTCATCGCCGGAACTTGGGATTTCTCAAGAATCTGCGGAAATGATTGGACTTTTTCAGCGATAAACATCATCTCGGTAGGGACATCTTCGGTAACTTCCTGTTCACCATCGGTGTCAGACATTTATATTTACTTTAAAAAAGCTGCACCAGTAAATTTTAGATGGATCTCCTTTACATCAGTTGAAGTGCGAACTGTTTTTCAGTATGAGGCAAATAAAATTAACTGGACAGACCACATACGCGTTGATTGCATGCTGCAAGTTTTAACTTGTCGAAATCGCTAATCTCCGTACCTTTTACTTCATTTTCTTGAAGCATTTGCTTGCAAGGAAAAGGTAAAGATTATGAATACGAATTAGAGCAAAACCTTTTACTTCTACCTTTTGCTTGTACCTTTTACTTCAAAGTAAATGCTTCATTTTTATAAATACGGGCTAGTGATAAAAACCGACCTCTGCACATTGCAATTGATGGACACATCTCAATACTTTCACCAACTCTGTTTCTTACCTATATCAATGACCTGCTAACCGAAACTAACAGTTTTGCGGATGACAGTACCCTTGTCTCTCAATTTTGATCAGAAAAACCTTTAGCAGCAACTGAGACTTATCACTGCGGACAGGAGCAAATTACAACAATTTAATGCTGCAAAAACGCAAGCAGCAATGTTTACCAAGAAAGCTAATACGGCGTGCCCGAACATCATTATGGCAGGATCGACCATTCCTTCATCCTCGCCAATTGGACTACTGCGTGTTTCAGTCAACAGCAATATGTCCTGGCATAACCACGTTGCTAACATTGTAAACTCAGCCTTGCAGAAGCTTGGTGCGCTATTTTGCAACAAAAAACTATATACACTGCAGCAGTTATTCTTGATCTACAAAGTGCAAATCACACCGTGCTTAGAGTATTGCTCACACATCTGGGGTGCCGCACTTAAGAACACCCTAAAGCTGCTGGATTTTATTCAATAGAGAGCTGTGCGTCTCATCGGCGACCCGAATTTTATCTGGGATCTGGATAGTCTGAAACACCGCAGACATGTGGCAGAGATTTCCCTGTTTTATAGTTATTTTCACGGCAGATGTTTCCAGGATTTGGCCCGCATCATTCCGCCCTCAGCAGTGCCTGTCAGACAGTCACGACAGACGGCTAGGGCGCACCCGTTCGTCGTACAACTGGAAACACCTAGAACGTCGCTATACAAGGACTCCTTTGTCTGGTGCACTTCATCACTGTGGAACTCACTCCCAGGACATCTGTTTCCCCTAATTACAACCTACAGCTGTTTTAGAACTGTGTCAATCAACATCTTTGCACGCGCACCGCTCGTCGAGTGTCATAGGATCTCCATTTAGTGTGTGAATCGAATCAATGTTTTATCTTCATTTCGATTTTTCTTATCCATGGTACAAAAATTATTAAAAAGTGTTTTAATCAAAGTTCCTATATTTGGAATCCATGAAATCATAAAATAAGACGAATTATTGTTTCCGTGTTTTCCGTGCTTCATGTGTGTTAAACACACTATACCAGTTTAGAATCATTGTTAAAAGTACGTATGAAAACTCAATACATTCTACATGATCAAATCGTAGAAATCACT
>JAEQML010072667.1:0-15386 GCA_016904865.1 Pissodes strobi
AATAATAATAATAATAATAATAATAATAATAATAATAATAATAATAAGCTCTTTATTTCCAACAGGCAAACGCCCAATTACAGGAAATTCACATACAAATTAAGAGCAAGTAACTCACAAAAATATTGTTATGCAAAGAAAAATAATAAAATATTAAATAAATAATAGTTATAATTAAAATAAACTAGCAAATTAAACTAAGACTAAAAATAAGGAATGTAGAGGAACCTTGATAGGAACTAAACCGAATAAGAACTTTACGAATAACGCAAAGTAAGTTAGAGAAACTAAAAAAAAACAAAATAAGCCAAAATACGAAGTGACAAAGAAGAAAGGATTGAAAACAAGGAAAATACTGATTAAAAATGAAGATGAAGAATGTGGAGATACACTTAAGGTGGGAAACCCGAGGGGAAACCGGACGCCTCACGCAGATGTTTCAGGACGTTAGACAAGCTGCTGGTATGTATATGACAGGCGTTTGATACAAGATTGAAATTTGTGCACATGTTGTGAATGGGGCGCTGGTACAGAATATTAGATCTCGCCAATCTCAGACTGAACGCGGGTTGTTGTCTAGCTGCTAAACGCGGTACATGAAATGGTATACTTTCCAAAAGAAAGGGACAATCGATCACATCATGGAGAAGCTTATAAAGGAATGTCCTCGGGAATGTCAGCGATTGTGAGAATCTGCGCGCAGACAGCGACAGTTCCCTGAATCTAGACAAAAAAAGGTTATGATCAAACCCTCTGTCTAGGTAGATACCGTCTTCTCTCAACATAATATACGTGAGAAATCGCCTCTGCACAGCCTCCAACGAATCAATGTGGCAATCATACCACGGACACCATACAAGTGACCCATAATCCAGCCTTGGTCTAACGAAGGAGTAATAAAGCAGTTTGATAACAAAGATGTTATGGTAAAATTTGTGCAGGATAATCTCGAATATTTTGGAGGTTACATAGGATGGAGATAGGACGATAATTCTCAAGAACTGCAGACTATTGCAACCTTCCAGGTTTCGGGAAACCTGCCCAGTTCCAGGATTAGATTGAAGATATGACACAGTGGCTCGCACAAAACTATGGAACAGTCTCTAACAATGAAGTGGGATGCCGTCTGGGCCAGAGGTGATCTTGTTTTAAAGTTATTTCCTTGCTACAACTATGTCATCAGCAGTTATTGGCGGAATGTCGATGCTATCGGAATACAAAAGTCTATCTTTTATAAAAGTATGTAGCAGTTAGTGCATGGTGCATGCAAAAATAAAAGAATTAAAGATTAATAGTTTAGGTATCTCTCGTGGTATCTGTTTAGGAAATCTAATAATGCCTAACGTGTATGTATTTGTTTATATTAATGTTTACATGTTTTGTTTAGAATATTAGTATAACATTTAACTAAGAAATGCCGTTACAAAAATAACCGGACAATAAACAACATAAATTTTATCCACTTTCGATTATTAAGATGAATTTCTTATTTTTTTTTTGTACGGTAGTGGAACACACACTAAAGAGAGATCCTATGGCGTTCGACGAGCGGTGTGTGTGCGAAGATGTTGATTGACAGGGTTCTTGAATCGTTGTAGGTTGTAATCTCGGTTGTAATTAGGGGGAAACAGATGTCCTGTGAGTGAGTTCCACAGTGATGCAGTGCGCCAGATAAAGGAGTTCTTGTAAAGCGATGTTCTAGGTATTTCCAGTTGTACGGCATATTGCTGCGCTCTTGCCGTCTGTCGTGACAGTCTGACAGGCGTTGTCAGGGCGGGATGAGGCAGGCCAAATCCTGTGTGAAGGTATCTGTAAAACAGGGACATCTCGGCCACATGTCTGCGGTGTTCCAGACTATCCAGATTCCGGGTCAACTCCGGGTCGCCGTCAAGACGTACAGCTCTCTTCTGAATGGAATCCAACAGCTTTAGGGTGTGCTTTGGTGCGGCATCCCAGATGTGTGAGCAATATTCTAAGCACGGTCTTATTTGCGCTTTTTAGAGCAAGAGCAACTGCTGCGGTGTATACAGTTTTTTTGCGACATAGCGCACCAAGCTTCTGGGAGGCTGATTTTGCAATGTTAGCAACACCTAGCAGTCCAATTGACGAGGATGAAGGAATGGTCGATCCTGCCATAATGATGTCAGGGCCCGCCGTATTGGCCCTCTTGGTAAACGTGGCCGCTTGGGTCTTTGCTGCATTGAACTGGACCAAATTTCTGTCGCCCCAAATTTGAACTTTCTCCAGGTCTTGATTAATTGCTGTAATCTGCTCCTGGTCTGTGGTGCTAAGTATCAGTCGCTGGTAAAGGTTTTTCTGATCTAAATTGGGAGACAAGGGTACTGTCATCTGCAAAACTGTAAACAGGATTTTTCGTTTCGGTCAGAAACGAAAAATCCTCTCCCAGATATAGATGAGGAACACAGTTGGTGAAAGAATTGCGCCCTGAGGCACGCCCGCTTAACTAAATTATTTACGTATTATTAGGTATTATTTGGTAGTATTTGCTATTATTTGGTATTTTCTGGTATTATTTCGCAATTTTTACGATATTTGGTATTTTTTTATATAATATTGGTATTTTTGGTATTTTGTTTTGGTATTTTTGGTATTATTTGTCAAATATGGTATTTTAGTGTACAAATTCCAGTCAGCGCGCAGAGTGCGTACGGGAGCAAGATAGACAATTCTAGAAGACGTTGCTAACGCATATAAGGAAGGTGCACCCGTCATCTTATGCATAGTGCCCATAGTGGTTTAAGCATTCGAGATAGTTTCGACCTAAATCATAAATTACTTGGGGATAAATAATAACCAACTACCTGGTTGAAGTTGAGACTGTAATGTTAAGCTTAGTAGTTTATTCAGTCGGCAGTATGTATAGAAATAAATAGTAATTAACGGGTCCTGGAGTATTTTATTCACACGGAACCCGGTATAAACGTAACGATGTTATTAATAATATAGGCCTATACCCACTATTTCATATTAAGAGGTTTTCAATACAACAAAGTGTAATGTAGTAAAATGGACCGTCACAAGATACAAAATAATCGACATAAAAGAAAGAAGAGTTTAAAAGCGGAAGTGTCAAACGGAAGATAGCAAAAGAGAAAATTGAAGATATTATAGCTAAGTCACGTCGTATGATCGATTACATAAAGTTTAAGCCAAGTTGCTCTGGTGTTCGAAAAAATTATGATATATACACGTTCACTTAGCTGCCCAAATCAGCCTGAGCCTCCAAAGCTCGAAGACGGCGATGTGGTAAGTTCAATAGAAATAATTAAAGAACTTGCCGAGCGCCTAGGCCGAACTCACTTCCGTTTTGAAAAATAGTCAGTTTAAAGTTACTTTGGTTGAAGAGCAAAAGTTATTAACTTTTTATTTTCTCTAGGTTACAAAAATTTTAGCAGGAACTTCCGAGACATTACCAGTACCAGCGGTTTCTCCCGCATTTGCTTTAACTTTAAGTGAATTGGTTGCTTGAGAAATGATATGGGATTATGGTTTGATTTTATGACACAAAGGATAATAGATTTCTGCATAAAAAAAGACTCCACAGCACTTCAAAATTGTGATAGTGATCTATTTGCTTGTACATTTTTGAAGCAAAACGATGGAAGTACTGC
Source organism: Pissodes strobi (assembly GCA_016904865.1). Classification (NCBI taxonomy): domain Eukaryota; kingdom Metazoa; phylum Arthropoda; class Insecta; order Coleoptera; family Curculionidae; genus Pissodes; species Pissodes strobi. The sequence continues at coordinate 3,633 of JAEQML010072667.1, forward strand.
AAGGTATTTTTCAAGAAAATGTGGAACAAGTATTATTTATGGTGGTTATTGTGACTGAAAATATGCTGAGGATCGTCTGCTTGAAGACGAAATTTCGAAAAACCATCTAAATGCTGAAGTGGGGCGTATTGATCAAGAACTGATATGGAGAGCAAACGATGCAGCAAAATACTGGTGTGAAGTTCTCAGAAAATTGATAAATGTGAGAGATTTTATCAGTAAAAGAGGTCTAGTATTTAAAGGTGAAAATAAGATAATGGGACCACCGGAAAATGGTAACTACCTGATGGGACTACTGGTGCTTATAGCAGAGTATGACAACTTTTTAAGCAATCACCTAAAAAAACATGCACATCGTGGGAGTGGTCACATAAAGTACCTATCCTCGACAATTTGCAAGGAAGTTGTTCAGTTAATTGGTAAGCAAGTTTTGTTTTCAATGAAGTTATTTCTTGACTCAAACAGTTAAAGTACTATTCCATATTATTAGATTCAACCTCAGACGAAGGTCACGTTGATCAGCTTACACACAACATCCCTGTTGAAAGATTTGTAACATTCATGCTTAACTAGGACTATCAAGCTAAACATATGTTTCAAGGCTTGAACAAGTTCTTGATGGTGAATGAAATAGACATGGCGATGACGCCGGGGTCAATTCTATGATAATGCTTCTTCAGCCTAGCCTAAAGTACAATAGCGTTCAAGCGTTGGTACTGGCAGAAAATCTCGCGCTGGGCATTCACTCACGGCTGCTGCCGAGTGCTCTCGGGGTGCTGTACATTTCTTGCCCTTTCGGAAGAACTTTATGTGTATATTTTACGACCTCAACTAACAGATATAAAGTTTTAACCGACTGCTTGAAAAAGTCGACGCTGACAAACCGATTCTCGTGTCAAAATGGTCAACAAAAACACGTTGGTCACAGGGCAAACCCTTTTGCGGGGCTATAAAGAAATAAAAAATGAACTTTTTGAAATTTCACAGGACAAAAAAGATTTAGGAAAATCACGTGTTACTGCTCTAAGTTTGCATAACAAATTATCAAACTTAGAATCAGGGCTACACACAGTATTTTGGGAAGATATCTTGGGTCAAGTAAACAAAACTAGTGAAATTTTGCAGAACCCTAGATTGGACGTGAATACAGCCACCTTAGTACTGGCATCGCTTACATAAGAACAAGACGGGAATGGGATAGCTTTCAAGAATATGAGGTGAAAGCTGCCGAGTTAGATGACTTTGATTGCACAGGGTATGAGAATGTAGTACAGCGAATACGCAAAATAAACGTGCTGTTGGCCTATTTTGACTCTGTCAATGCACCACCAGAAGTTAGGTTCACCTCTTCAGAAGAAAATCGAATTCAGAATTGCATTTCTATCATAGATCCATTTTGATCACTAGTGCGTCAGAGGATTGAGGCATACAAACTGATTGATACTCGTTTCGGGTTTCTCAAAAAGTTCAATACACTTAGTAATGAAGAGATAATTGCAGCAGCCACAAAGTTAGTAGAAACATATAACAATGCCTTAGACGATCAACTGGGAAATGAAGTGAATCAGCTCAAGCTTTTTTTACCATGAGTTTCAAAAATGATGACGAAAATGAAAAAATCACTAGCAAAGAAAGGTGGATATACAAAGTCATCTTAGAAAAAAAACCTTAAAGGTTGTTTTCCTACTGTTGAGATGGTCTTAAGAATGAACCCGTAACCTATGGACACAAACAGCAGTTAAGAAAGGTCATTTTGTAGCATTGTAAACACCACCAAACCCAAAAATTTAAGTTTATTTCCTTTTACTGGTAGATTTACGTGATATTCTCTTCACCTTACATTGGAACTTAACATACCTATTTTGAACTTAGAATCTATACCTTAAAATTTTAAACATTAACTATTTCATACTTTGAAATATCTGCAAAAGTACTCAACCGGTATCGCCGGTAGAGCTCCGAAGTGTTCTGTAGTAATCTCTCATTTTCGGAAGTTCTCTTGACGGATGTCACTGATATCTTTTGGGAATGACGAGTGGTCTTCCCTTTCGACCGATGAACGTGTAGGGAAAGAAAACACAATTTTCCGAAGTCGAGATACTATAGTTGTAGCTTTGATGATCAGATCCAGTATTTTTAATAATTTATCCTGAGATAAATTGCCAAGCACCATGCCATTAATATTTCCACGTCTTAGTGAGGTTACTCTTTTCAAAAGAGTTCTTTCTTCTCCCGGTCTTTTGCTAGCCTCAATATTCCCTGCCAGTTTGATACCCCTTTTGACGCACTGATGTTAACCCACATGGCGTGACGTGCAGCTTTACATGTCGCAGTAAAGTACTATTTAGGACTAGCGGCCAGCTAAGTAGCCGTATGAGGGAATATCCATCAACCACTGCCAGTGAATTCCACCTCCCGTATGACCTACATATGAAAATGACATACAAGTAGGCGTTATAATTACTTTCATTACCTTGATCGAAACTACCGTTAAATGCCACTTTATCATTTATTATATTTTATCCCATCTATTACCGTTTCTTACTGTTACATGATTAATTAATAGCGAATTTCTCATTACCGTATACGATATTATCGTGGTTAGCAAATGTTTTGCTAACCCATAAGCTAAAGCCAGTTGTCGGGAAGGCTTTCGTTGAAGAAAAATCATCGTGTAAAACTCGATAATAGCATAGTAGTTTTCTATTTCCTGTAACTCGTCTTGTGTTAGTGGAGAACCATCCACTTCAACCGGGATTTGAGGCCTACATCTCTAACCGTTAAACTAACTGGAAGTTAGTTATTTTTTGAAAAGTATGTTTTCTATAACCCTACAGACAAAAAGAAGTAAGTATGGATTTTCTTTAAGAATTGATAAATATAAATAGATATCTAAGTAGTATCGAGGTGCTTATAATATCTATTTTCTTGGCAATGAAAATTTTTGAAGTGTGCTTATCTAGGGTTTTTGCAATGGCCAAAAGGAAGAAACTGGCATTTAGAGTGCTCTAAATGACGGGTACCAACTAAGTTAGCCAATTTTAAAATAAAAAAGGAACATGTGGGCATCTCAGTTTTCATTGTTTCGTTAAAAAAATAACATTTTGTTTAGTTATGAATTGTTTGTTGACAAATTTGCGCATTTTATTTCGTTATGAATCGAATAAACACCTCTCAACAAAGTACCCTTAATGAAAACCCCCGATATAATTTCGTTAAGCTTTAGAAATATGTTTAGGGGCCATTTTTAAATATCGACAAAGATGGTACATATACTTCAATGAAACAAGATTCAGCTTCTTTGGATAGTTTTCATTCTACCTTTGACTTGGCACACGAGAGTGGTCCATCTACGTTTGTTTTTGCTTTTTTCGTTGTTATTGGTTTTTGCGGTGTTGAACACTGTGTTCCAATATGTTTTTCAATAATAATTGTATCAAACTAGATTACTAGCCTTGATGATGGCACAAATCCGTGCCGAAACGTTGGCGTTGTATAAAAACAATCAATTATTATTAAAACTGTCCAAACAAGCTGAATCTTGTTTCATTGAATTAAATGGGTGGACGAAAAACACTTTTTTTATGGTACATATAATTTTTTCGAGTACTTATAAAAAATTGTATAATGACAATTCAGTTGTCTAAAGATCAAAAGCCTTACTTTAGTTTAATCAGTACCAAATAATTGATAGGTAAAATACTAGGAGACAGGACCGTCTTGTGAATAATATAGATAATTGTTGTGGAGAGTTCGACATATTATTTGTTCTTTGTATTTTGAAAATCTAGAATTAGAGTTGTAATGTTTTAAGGCAATTTATAAAAATATGTTTCTTTCTGTTGCATGTATATACCAAGCACCAGTGGATGTCCGTACTGGTCTCTCCAGCAGCCTCTCACGTGTGATACCTTCAAAAAAGGTTTTAAGGCATGTCAAACATTGCTAGGACATAGACTGCAGTGGAGGCTAGAGGGAGTTACCAAGGGTCAGCCTGGATCCAGAAAGTAACAAAACCACTGGTGACATTTTGTATTATATAGCGATAATGTGATGTTGTAATATGCCACAGATTTTCTCGATTTGAGGTCTTTTTTTAAGAGCAATAGAGGTCGTGTTAACTTTGGGTACCAACGTTTAGAGGTCGGGGCAACGTGTGAACTACTAAAATGCATAAGCTACTAAATAAATATCACCCTGTCCTAAGTTTGAACTTGAACTTGGACATTATTATATAAACATTAAAGGTTAACTATAAACAACGCGAGCAGCCAACGGGAGCTATTATGAACTTTAAACATGCAATCATCAGCGCTTTTTATGATATAAATACGCTACCAAGCCTTCAGTTCGGCAGGCTTTTGTCTCTCACCTAAAACCAGCTCCTAGGCTGTCCACATGGGCGCTTGAGGTTCCAATCCTTTTGTCCTCACCCAAACCTGGGCTTGGCTCGATCACGCAAGTCTGGGGAATTCATGTGCGCAGTAGTAAAAGTCGAATATATGATAAATTTGTCAAAGTTCTGAGAAAGATAATTTTCTAAGTAGAGTCTGTCAAAGAGTTAAAAGTGTAGTGCCATATTCGTGTGATCTTACTAGCAACCTAACCTTAAATAAAACATAACATAAACTCTTAAGAAAAACTATATTTATAAAACAGTAACCAAAGACCTATAAAGAATTCAAAAATGTACCTCAAAACTAAAAAGCATGTGCACCTTAGTAATCGGGTATAATATAATCTTATTAAGTTTCTGACCTATAGACATTGTTAACGTTTTATCATTAAGTCTTTGACCAATAGACGTTGTTATTGTTTTTAACTGAAGTGCTTTCTTTATCAACTCTTCTCACCTGACGTAGATCGATCCCGAGTCTGAGCTATATTCCTGCATGCTGAACAAGACGTGGCGTCACGGGATAAAAACATTTCGTGACACTATCATTGTAATCATCTGACTTACTTTGTTGTATTACGTATATTTACTTAAAGGCTACGCACTTACTCTAATTTACGGCAGTAGACCAACATATATAACTATAATTTTTATATCCCTAAGCAGATTACCGAATTGAGCTCACTTCGATTTCTCCTGTATATCTTCATTGACTATTTATTTTCTTCACAGGTCCTTTTAATTTGATTTAGTATATTTTGTAAATGTTTATTTGTCCATTGACATTATCGCTAAAATGGGATAAGTTTATAATTATTGATTTTTTAATTAGGGGATTAATCTTTATTTAATGAGTTTTATTTAAGGCGATCTGTAATTACTTGTTACATAGATAGAACTTCAAAAATTCAGACTCTAGTTAAAAATGTTAAAAAAAGGAACTAGGTATTATAATTTTATGATACTTATTTTAAAGAATTTTATTATTATTTTAAGTACGGTACCATAATCTCAATTATGTTTGAGACCTAAACCCGTTTTGCCTGAGAATATACTTGATATTTAAATAAATAGTTTAATTAGGATCTTTGATGTTTTTTTTGGTAGGCTGAAGTCAAGGTCAAGTTGAGTTTATGTAATTTCTTTTCAGGTTTCTCAACATTCTTAGATCTAGTATTTTTCTAAATTCAACTATTAAAGATCATTGATATATCCTTATTAGAAAATTTAATGGCGCCTTCGCCCAACTGTCTACTCTACGACCCACACCTATCAATATTATCACCGCTGAGTGAACCAGGAATAACTAATCGTGTTAAAATTTTCAAAATTGAAGTTTATCAAAAACAGGCTTTGAACCTCCTTAGAAGACAGGCTCAACGCTTTAGCTTTACTCAGTATTGAAAGTGACATTATAAGACAAAAAAGTTATGAAGATATTATAAGTAGCTTTATTAGTACGAAGTGTGTAATGCTCAGTTTTTTTTTTCATTTTAAATATTTCATGAATTCATTAAATTCTGTATGATGTATATTATAATAATAAACTTTAAATATTTATTTTTAAGTTTTTTTGCGGAAAATGCAATTTTGTAGGTTAATAAAAAAAAACAATGTTTTCCCCGGTTCAGCGTATAGTGGCCCACAGATTCTAAATACGGCGTTGCCCTTAATATCAACCATGCATAGATTTTGGTTATTATCTGTAATTTTGAAACGGACTTTCACTTTAGGAAGTGTTATAGTGCATCATATAATTTCGAAATCTCCCTTGAATGTAATTTTTGTTTTTTTTGTTTGTAGGAATATCTTCCAGTAGCTAGAAAAAATCAAATATTGCCTGAAAGCTAGCAAGTTTAAAAGAACACTCTCTCTCAAAGAATAAGAAACAAATAGTAATAATATAAGATTGTCTTTCAATAATGTGAAAAATGGTCATACCTACCTACATACATTAGCTTTCTCGTATATATTTTAATTTACAAAAATATGATAATGTGTATTGAGATAAATAAATATACTGTTTGCCTCCTAAATGATAACTAAATTTGGAAATCCTTGGCCAAAATTATATAGCTCAAGACCATTAGATGGCTAAATCAGTGATTTATTAGATTCCGTATGATACAAGGTTATTCCGTGTAAATAGATAGTAGGTATTATGGTAATGGTATTGGTCAGTATGAAAACTTCATGAATATCTATCTAGTTAAGTTGAAAAGTGAGTGGGCCTATTATACCGTCCACCGCGACCTTTGTTGCCTTCCCAAAAGAAAAAACTAACAAAACAACTGTTTATTATTTTTAATGTATTTGTTTTACAATCATCTTTGATTTCTCATGAGCAAAATAAACGTATTACGTACCATCTTTATAAAGTTATAAAAAAACGTGACAACTTAGTTGCAAAATTACAGTGAAAAGATAAAACAGGCTTAGTTTTCAATAAATAGCGAGATTTTAATAAACGGATTATCATCGCGAACAATAATTATTTATTAATCCTGAACGATTTAGCGTAGGCATTTGAAAATGAACCGGATCAAATTGCTACACGCTATTATCTATGTGTGTCTGATGGAAATTAAATTTTGTATGAAATTGTTCATTGTATTTAATTTGATACGTATTTTATCGGACCGTGGCTAATATTTTTGAACTTTTAAGGTGAGAAAGCATTGAGTAAGCAAATTTCAGAGAATAAGTTTGAAATTACCGAGACTTGTAAGCTGGTTTTACACGGCCAATTTATTGACTAATAACTTGAACAATTTGTTGCTAATCTTTCCCCATGAAAAGTAGCAGCATATTTTTTGACAATTTATTTTTAAATTGAGAAATTTTGCTTTAATTTATTGGTTAATTTAATAATATTTGATTTATTCTAGTTCTGCCAACCGCAGTTTTGAGGTCAAGCATTAGAAATGTCATTAAAACAGTGTCTATTCTGGTAGCTGAGGAGTTCAAGGTTCACCTCTGAGCAAAAAATAATCTTGATACAAATTTGGCGTAATACACTGATAAAAATCAGGAAAAAAAATCTTAATAAATATTTATTTGTTTTTTTATGTGCTTTAAATAAAAATTACTTATATTAAATAAAATTTCGTCAATTTATAATTGATTTTTTTTGGTTATTTATTTGCTTTGTGATAGCAATACTTTTTTCCATAGTAAACGCATATTTATTCGATTTAAATCTTTAAAGATAGGAAATGTCCTCATTATTTAAAACAAATAAGGGTTGCTTTAATTAAGGATTGTGAATATTGGACCAAATATTACAGCTTCATCCGAGGTTCGTACAACTTGTTAGCTGTTGCGCGGCCGCGTCGGCTCTCTACGCTCCCGCTCCTCTAGTCCCCCTCAGTTTCATTTCTGCTGCCGTTCTATAGAGAGATTTTATAGAGTGTATCCGCACAAGGTCGCCATTTTTAAAAAACATTTATGATGGAAAATACATTAATTAAGTGAGGCTTGGGTTATTTGCGCCCTCATTTTATATTTTTATTATACTCCCAGTGTTGCCAGAGTGGCAAAGCAAAAAATCGCTACAACCTGGTGTGAAAAATCGCTACTTTCTTCTGACGTCTGACGCAGACAGGGGCGTAGTATACTGAAAAAAAAACAAGTGTTGTGTTTTTTACAGAACAGGATTTTTTTTTATTTTGCTGCATAAAATTGGAAGAAAAAAATTAATAAAAACGTAGGAGAAAACAAAATAGATCTCTAATAGTGTTTTCACTAAAACTAACAACAGAACACACAACACAACAAAAACTAATTTAATTAGTCACATTCCAATAAGAAAAACGTTGGACAAAAGACAAAACCAATCATTGTAGTATTTTGATTATCCTGTATTAGTTTAATATTGATTAGCAGTTGGTATAAAGTATACTACCCAGAAGGTAAATGAACTAAATTGCATTTAGGCAGACCAGATAGACACACAAATTATGGAACAAAAACAAAAGGTTTTGACCATACCGATCGATTTCGGGACAGTCCCGGACCCCGGACCACAACTGATGCGATCTAATCCGAGCCGAGCCGATAGAGCAGACATGACAGTGGATCCCGGTCCTCAATTATAATTTGAATATCAAGATAAATTCGAGAATTGCAAATCGTAAAAACCATGATTAACAAAACTTCGTAACCTAATTCGAAATTCGAAAAAGTCGCTACAAATAGTCTTGTTTTTGTAAATCGCCGCTACGTCTCAAAGTAATCAAAAAGTCGCTATTTTCGCGATAAGTCGCTACGAATGACAACACTGTATACTACTTAGCTAGGTACATAATTGATCGTTTTTAGAAAAGAAGCGTTCTATCATAATTAAAATGACGTGAGTTTTACTAGTAGGTACCGAAAAATTGTTTTCTGCTGTTACTAGCTAGCAATGCAGATGAATTCACGTGATATACGCCTACAATAGTGTAAAACAGTACGCCTAGGCAGTTTGACTTACGATACTGATTGAGCATTTTTTGCTTTTTACGTTGTACAGGTTCAATGGCGTCCTTTTCGTTCTTGTACCTACATAATATAGTTTAAATTAATAGGTATTTCAGAGCTCTATTTATTAAATCTGAATAAATAAATGGTTGATCCATGAAAGCAGAGTTTTGAATCAAATTGTTTTTTTATTTCGATAAAATCTAATAGTATTAAAAAAAAAACAATAATTATTTTAGTTAAATGAATAAGAAATACTGTTAAATAATGTAGCAGGCTATTCGAATATCATCATGAACAACAGTCACAATTGTTTTGTTTCTGTTATTTTTTGTTTTAGTTGTTGTTTTATTTTTAGATCAAAATATTGACATCGAAGTTTTACGTAGCCTGATGGAAATCAAGTTAAATATCGTTACTAACAATAGAATCGGTGACAATCTTAATGTGTTATTTTCCATTAATGCTCATTATACTTGATCTGGAGAGGTAGTTGTATGTCCTATTAGTTTAATTAAGTAAAATGTTACTGCCTTTCACTATTTTTATATGATAGAATTTTTATGGACCTTAGAATTACCGTTAAAAAAACTTATTTCATAATATGTTTATGTTCATGGCATTCAGAAAAAAAGGTGTTTTTAGTTTATACTTAATAATAGTTTTTTTATTATAAAAATTATTTAACTGTCAAAACCAGTGATAAGCAGACAAAATAATCTGAATTTATTTTTTATTTATATTTTGGGAATACTCGTTCATTTTATTTACTGTGGACAACTATTCCTGTCATGAATTTGATAATTAAAAGTTAAGTGCTCTGACATGCCTTTTACAAATCGGTGGGATAGATAGGGTTCGGATTTTCGAATCTTTACCAATTCAAAAAAACCAAGACATTATATAGTTTATTTCAGCTAAAACGTGAAACCTAAATACGTCTTAAGATTAATAATAGTGTTTTTCTAAAGCTACATATTTGTTATAGCTTTCTTTATTTGCTAATGAAACCGACTTCTAATCACTCATCTAACTGAATGTCAATAAACAACAGCCAAAATTTCTTTTTTATTTAAGTCATAACCAACATAAACAGTAAACATTGAACAATCAACTACATACAATTATTTAAGATAAATAAACAACTATTTATTACAAATGCAAGATTTCGATAACTAAATAATTTGCTTATTTGAATCAAATTAATCAAATTGTTATTTCAAATAAAAATAAGGCTTGAACAAATACAAATGATTTGATTCAAATAAGATAAATTGTTTCGTACAAATATCCAAAACATTGGTTTAAATAACCGATTTATTTAAATTAAAACACGATGCTTTTGGAACAAATATACCTCAGATTTCAATCAAAACACAATGGTTTTAGGAAAAGTATATGTTATATTTGTTTCAAAAGCTACACAAAGCTTTATTTAATTTAAATAGGTCGGGTATTTAGGTCAATGTTATGGGTATTTGTTCGAAATAATTTTTCTTATTTGAATCAAAATAATTTTATTTGTTTTAAAGTTATTTTTGTTTAATATGAACAACGATTAATAAATAATTATTTCGAACAAAGAAAATCTTAAAAATATATCAAATTATTTTTTATTCATACAAATATTTATTAGGCCATTATCAAACAAATATTTGCTTGAATAAACTTAATTTTTTTTATATCAAATAATTTCTTTTTTCAGTGTATGACACAAAATTGGTAGGTAATATGTCCCAGAAATGTAAAAAATATATGGATGTGACTTCGCAAAATCAGGTATATTGAAAAAAGCCTAAATAAACTCTTCCTAAATGAAATGCAGTCCTTAGAATTAATAAAAAAATATTTTACTAATTTTAAATTTAACTTTTTTATGTTTATCTAACTTTTATATGTTTTGTCTTCATCTCTACACTTTGGGCATAAGTTTTTAGATTTGCAATTATATTAAACGATTTATAATTCATTTACATTTTATCATTAACACAGCGGCTTTATTATCCTAAGAGTAAAACTTGGCCATATTTAATACTCTTTAAAGGGGGCACCTCCTAAATTGCTTTTTCTATTTGATGTCATCCAACCCTAAACATTTATTTGATCCGATGCGGTGTTGCCAAGGTATAATACATTTCCTTAAATGGTTCATATTTATTGAGTGAAGGTAATTTCTCATGCATCGGATATCTGACGATACGATGATCCGATAGTGTTCTTATTGGTTAAAGGATTTGAGAAGCAGCGAGCAGCGCGTCCCAACGCAGCTCGGCGCATCACGAGCAGCGTTTTGAAGATTAGTATTTCCACTCGAGGAGCATCTGACAGCAAACGTGCTAACAAGCAGCAGAATTAATCAGTCTTGTGTAGTGCTGTATTTTGTGACAATGTTGACAGCAGAGGAGATGTCTACCACTTCATCATCTGAAGATATGATATAACAGCTATATGTTATCAACATGAAGAAAATAAAAGAGAAAAGAAAAGAAAATAATGTTAATAACAAGAATAAGATAAAAAAGAAAATATTGAATGCATGATATATTTCGAGCAAGGTTGGAGGAAGGTGAATTTCATACACTCTTCAGGCGACTCCAGGATGATGAACGAAAATTTTATAAGGATTCAAATTAAAAAGAAGCACCGATCGCTGCATGTATTCGATGCCTCGGTCAATTCACAGTAGTCCGTCAGCTAGCAGAGCAGCGCGCTGATAAGCAGCGTGCTGCGTTCCAAGACTCAGGGAACAATAAAAATGTGCTGCTGTGTGACGCGTCGCGGAGCGCGGCGCTGCTCTGGTTAGATACTCGGATACGCGTGTCTACACACAGGAATATTACTTTGGCTTCTTGGCTCTCGCATGCGTAAAGTACGGGTGCGACTTCACGCATGGCCCT
>JAEQML010072668.1:0-15386 GCA_016904865.1 Pissodes strobi
CCGAAGAGTACCAACAAGCCTTCCCCCCAAATCGAGGCAGCCGAGGATAACAACAATAGCCACCTAATAATGCAAATAATGTATGTACATCAGCAAAAGGTTAGTGGTACTGTTCGTGCTAATGTAAATAATTCAAATAACCCAAACTTAAATATAGCAGACATAATGTCTAATTTGAATAAAGTTGTCACCAAAATCAATAATCTAGTCAAGCTTGACCAGCTTTATTTAGCGCTAATTTGCTATTATAATATGCTAGAAGCATGCCGGGGCAATAAGGCTGAAATTATACAAGCTTCTCTTCGCTTTTTTTCAGTTGATTATGCCAAATTCAACATATAAATGCTCCAAATTGCATGCTGGAATTGTGATGGTATTAGAAACAAGCTGGGCGAGTTTCGTGATTTTTTGCATGCGTCCAATTTTCAGGTTGTTTTTCTCGTAGAAACGAATCTGCCGCCGGAGTTTACTCTAAGAGTAAGCGACTACAGAATCGAGAGATTTGATAGGCCCGATCGACGCGGAGGAGGCGTAGTCTTCCTCATACACAGGTGGCGTAGTCTGCCTCATACACAGGCCACTTCGCTATCTGCAATTATTTAACATTCGCTCCGCGATAGAACAACTTACGTCTAGGGACTATCCCATAACTCTCAGCAGCAGTAATGTGGGTTGCCTAAATACACTTTTCGCATGGCCCTCCGCTTTCTCCGCTCGCTACGGGGGCTCAAGAAAAGGAAACTAACCAGGTGCTAACCCAAACTAACCCACGACATACTCAAAACATAATCAAACTGTTTAGAAATATAACCTTAAAAAAAAACACGGGGTTTGAACTTGCGTTGCCGAAGTGAAGGCTAACCATGCAGACCTCTAGACCATCTGAGAGATACAAACGATTGGATCCATCGCGAAGTACATGAAAACAGTTGACTGCGCAAACCTCCTCCAAATTATGGGATAGCCCCTAGACATAAATGATAGAACACATCAGTATCTAACTGGAGAGCGGCTTGCGCTTTGACAAGTGCGTGTATGTGACGTCTTTTAGAAGCCGATCTCTTAGCTCTTCTCCCACTAAATCGAGTATCCCTGCTAATAGGTGAGTGTGGCAGAGGTAGATTATTTAAGGGAATAATCGATAATAACCTGGAAATGTCCTATCATAGAACACCTAATCCTACTTATCTTCGTGGTGCCTCGTTCCTGGACATTGGCATCACTCGGGGAACGATCAGCTGCAAGAGCTTAACGCCCTAAACTCGGATCATCGTCCAGTCAAGATTTGCTTATGCTGCAGGGTCCCCTTGTCTAATGATACAGTCATTTCGTATAAGAATATTGACTGGAGGGTGTTTCGGACGCAGCTTAACGAGCTGACTGTGATCCCCTAGGAGCTGACTGTGATCCCCGAGCAGCTGACAACCGTCCAGGAGCTAGAAAACGAGGTGGAAACTCTTACGTCAAATATCTACCGCATCCGTGATGCTCTATGGACTAGGCTTACTAGGCGCCCTAGCACCGAATTCCTTCCTGATCACATCCTGAATAAATGAAATGAAAAACCGATTTCGACGGCGATGGCTGAGAAATCGGACACAAATGGGATCCGCTCGCATCAGTGCTCTGTCAGAGGAAATAAGGGTGAAAATTCGCGAACAAAGGAATTAAACGTGGCTTGCATATATTAACACGATAAGCAGGAATGACGGTTCCTTATGGAAACTGGCCAGGCGAGTCTGCGGAGGTATGACGCAAATGCCTGTAATAAGGCACCAAGGCCGTGAATTCGGCGACGACGCTCATAAAGCGGAGGCCTTCGCGGACTACCTGGACAGCGTCTATAGCGCAGCGCCCGACACCCTGCCAGAGCAGGAGCTCATCACGCAAACCGCGAATACATTTAAACAATGTAAATACCCTATTCCCCAGACAGTGCTTGATAGGCTGAGAATCACTCCGGCGGAAATCCGCAAAGCTCTCAGCCGTCTCCCGAGAAATAAAGTTTCCGGCCCGGATGGTATTCCGAACTCAGTCCTGAAAAACTTACCCCAGAAAACCATAGTCCAGTACATGCAATTTTGTTACCTCATTTTCAAGTTCCTGGACAGTCACTAATTGCTCAGGGATGACAGTTAACTCGTTCAGCCTCGCTCGGAACACCCTCCAGTCAAGTGAGTCAAGATTCTTGTACGAAACGGCGGTGTTACTCGCCGAGGGAACCCTACAGTACAAACCAATCTTCATCGGGAGGTGATCCGAGCAAGAGCGATGTCCAGGAATGAGGCATTTTGGAGGTATGTAGGATTAGGTGTTCTGTGATAGGACATTTTCAGATTATTCTCGATTATCCTCTTTAATAATCTACCGCTGTGCAGCCCCATTCAGCATAGGTCGTGTTAAGGCCGCCGATTAGCAGGGATACTCTATTTAGCGGAAGTAAAGCAAAGAAGTCATTTGCCGTGAGGCGGAGACCCGGAGGTGCGTACCCCCCGCAAACTCGCAGGCCGTTCTCCGTACAGACGTGTTCTTCTGCACTTTGCAAATTGCCGATTCTTTTATAACAGAGCGAACTGTGTATGAAGCAGGCCACGCCTCCTCTGGGTCGATCGGGCCTATCGAATTTCTCGATCGTATAGTTCCTAATTTTTAACGCATCGTTAGGTTTTAAGAACGTTTCAACGAGGAAAATAATCTGAAAATTGGATTCATACATAAAATTACGAAACTCGCCCATTTTGGACTTGATGCCGTGACAATTCCAGCAGGCAAAGTTTAAGCATGTAGACATTGAATCTAGCATATTCATATGTGAAAAAGCGTAACGAGGCCTGAATAATTTCAGCATTATCTCCTCCGCACGTTTCCAACATATTAGAGTAGCAGTCTAATGTTAAGAACAGCTGGTCGAGATTCACCAAGCTATTAATTTTTGCTACTACGTTGTTTAAGTTTGACATTGTGCTAGATATGTTTGTACAATTTAGATTCATGTTATCGCGAGCAGTGCCACTAACCTTATTATGTACATTAATTGATGGCATTTGTTGTTCTCAAGTCAAGTATGATTTATTGCCACAGAAAAATTCAAATAAATTTTATGGACAAAGCTAACTAAAATAAATAAACTAACCATAGTAGGGCAAATACAAAACAAAACAAAACTTAATATATACAATAATATATACGATAAAAATAGAACAAGCAATTTTCAAATTGAAATTGGTCACGATTTAACAAAAAAACTATATTACAGAACATCATAAGCAGTTGAACTAGATCCACAGGAAGTACACAAAACATAGGGTAAAGAAACCCAGTGTTATCAAAATATTAAACATACATTATAACGAAACGTGCTGTTTGAAAAAATAGGGAAGGTCATGTCGGTGAACTTGACTCAGGCAAAACGCAAATGCTGCAGAGTTGAAAATACCGAGGAAAAGTAAACAAAACATGACTAAAATTGATAGCTAGGTATTTAATTTTGTGCAATTCCTGTATATCCGAAAAATCACTAATTCGTCAAAAAGATAATCCTATACCTATTATAAAAAATATATATAATATAAAAAAAAATTCACCGCCGCACAAGAAGCCCAAGAAAATTAATGGAGGAAAAAATAAAATCTAATTCACGCAAAACTCATTTATAGAATAATAAGGTCTTTCTAGTAGGTAAGCCTTCGTTTTTTCACGAAATTTAGCAAATGTAGGGATGGATTTAAGATGTAGCGGGAGTGTATTGTATAACTTCTTGGAATTATAAAGAATATAATTTTTTGTTAATTCAGAGGAGGGAAAAGGAAGGTAGATGTCCTGACTCGAATTTCTTGTTGAGTACTCATGTTGTGGCCTTTCGGGAAATATGGTTCGATATTTGCGTATTAAACAAGTTGTTTCTAAAATAAACAAAGCAGGAAGCGTAAGAATTTTATATTTTTTAAAGTAGTATTCGCAATGAGCTCTGCCATTAAGACCAAATAAATAACGAATTGCTCTCTTTTGAAGTCTGAAAATGGTACGAAATTGCTCGGTGTTACAGCAGCCCCAAAAGGGAAGGCCGTAGCGAAGATGAGATTCAAACAAAGAGAAGTAAGTGAGCCTGGCAGTAGACAGATTTAGTTCCTTCGAAACCGATCGAATTGCGAAGCAGGCAGAAGAAAGCTTTTTTGTTAAAGAATCAATATGTGCGGACCACTTAAGGTTGGCACTAATACTCAAACCTAGGAATTTAGCCGAGTCAACGTATTTAATATTGCTGTTGTGAAGTAGCAAAGCTTGTTGTAAGGTTGTTTTATAAGATAAGGCTACCGTTTTATCAATGTTGAAACATAGCCAATTTGAGTCAGACCATGTTTTGATTGTGACGAGATCGCTGGAGATGTTAGAGTGTAGGGAGAAAGTATTAGAATCACTCCAAGTTATGCTTGTGTCGTCAGCAAAGAGAGAAATTTTACCATTGATTTTTAGTTATTAATGTCATTAATATATATTAGAAAAAGGATAGGCCCAAGAACAGAGCCCTGTGGAACTCCACTGGTAATTAATCTGCAATCAGAATCAGAACCGTTCGCTCTAACAAACTGCTGTATATTTTCAAGATAAGATTGGAACCAGTTCGAAGGAATACCACGAATTCCATAAAAATTTAGTTTTCTTAACAAGATGTCATGACACACACAGTCAAACGCTTTAGCGTAATCACAGAAGACTGTAGCAGTAGGGAGATTGTTGTTAAGGGATAAGTAGACATCGTGAAGCAACGAGAACATGGCGTCATTTGTACACTTGTTTGGTAAAAATCCGAACTGTTCCGGGGACAGTATGCCATGTCTAAGGAGAAATGGCATGAGGCGATTTTTTAATAACTTTTCAATGATTTTAGAGAGTACAGGCAACAGAGCAATTGAACGATAATTGCATAAGACATCCTTTTCACCTCCCTTATGAAGAGGAATAATTGTCGCAGTTTTGAGGCATTCGGAAAAAACACCTTTCGTGAAGGACGCATTAATTAAGGAATCTAGGACATCCAGAATTGGAAGTGGGAGGTTCAAGAAAATTTTAATTGACAGATTATCAGTGCTACAAGCTGATTTACTCTTTATGCTGCCCATTACCTGAAGAAGTTCAAGGCTGGTCACAGGGCTTAGGAAAAAACTATCAGCGACTTTTTTAGAAGGAGGAAGAAACGAGAGAGGGTCGAGAGAAGGAGAAATATCAGAGGTAACATTTTTGCTCACGTTGACAAAATATTCGTTCAAATCATTTGGTTTTGGCATGCTCTGATTCGCGGAATTTGTTTTGCCTCTAAGATCGTTAATAATGGACCAGGCCTCCTTGGATACGTTTTTAGCAGTTGATAAACGATTTTGATAATATAGTTTCTTTGCTGTCTTGATAAGTTTTAGGTAGATGTTCCTATAATTCGAAATGAATTAAAGAACTTGAGTGGAGTTAGTGAATTTTTTTATGTATGAGGGGGAACGCATATTTTTTGCAGATATGCGTAAGCCTTTCGTAGTCCACGGTTTGTGATGTTTAGGTTTAATGGATTTAAGCGGGAAGGCTTTATTGAATGCATTTATAATTTTATTTAAGAAACCACTAAAGTGAGAATCAAGTTCACCTGATTCAAAATTCCAGTTGGTCTTTAGGCAAAGGTTACGAAAGGATGAAAAATTGGAGGCTGAGAAGATTCTACCTAGGTGGCGAGTTTTTTTTGAGGGCCTATAAGAAGTATTGAATTTGGAGATTACTGCCTCATGATCTGAGAGACCCGCGCTAGTTACTGTCGATTGGACATCAGTTGAAGGAAAGTCGGACGCTACATAGTCAATGATAGAAGATGAATTGTTAGAAATCCGAGTTGGTGAGGTTACATGCATTGAAAGACCAAAAGAGTCAAAAATTGAAATTAATGATTTTTAGGCAGCACAAGCGGTAGCGTAGTCAATATTTAAATCACCGCACAAAATTTTCTTGCCTTTCACCGGCAGACTATCTAACAAGCTTAGCAGGTTATCAAAGAACAATTGCACATCGGAATTTGGCGCTCTATATATACAAATTACGTGTAAATCAAGGTTCTTATTGTATACAATGGAAAATTCAAAGTAGTTATCCGATTGGAGATGATCAAATTTAGTTACAGGTAAAAAGTCCTCACTCAAGGAAAGAATCAGTGTTCCCCCATGAGCCGAGTTTTTCCGATTATATCTGGCTATTGTGGAGTACTTTTCAACATAAAGCGGTTCAGTCTCACTCAGCCAGTGCTCTGTAATAGCAACTAGTTGGGGGAACCCTGATTCCTCCAAAAACAAAAACAATTCATCAGTCTTATTTCGCAATGAGGCAACATTAATAAGAACCATACTAAGCCTGGCGTCAGGATTAGTGGAATCTAGTCGCTCAGGACACGTCAAGCTGCTTAAAAATTTTTCTTCGGGGAGCCGCTGGAGAAGTATTTTTGGTGACCCTCTCTGGACTTCTGAAGCTGAATCGTCCTCTCGGAAACAACATGGGATCTGTAGGAACAAAGATCTTCTTCCACTTCAGTGTGTTTAAACCCATATGCGGCATGAAAGTCGTGGTAGACCTTACGTAAAATGTCATCCTGGATTGGCAGTCCTTCAGATGCTAGGAATAATCTGATGCTTATGTTGGTAAATCCCTCATAGCATACCGAGGCAGGTTGGTCATACAAATAGGCAAGGTACAACCTAATGGCTCTGAAGATGGCAGGTTCCCTTAGCCTTGCCATAAGGAAACGATTACTAGAGTCGTTAGACTTACTGGCGGCCTGTGTTAATTTAACTGTTGGGGGAGTCAGCGGGTCCAGAGAGAAGGATGGTTTATGGGATGATTCCTTAGACAGTTTAATTTTGACATCGCTCACAAGGGCATTAGTTTTGCAGGCAGCGATAGCTTGTTTGTCAGAAGTTACTGTAGTTACCTTGTGCGCGTTAGCTTCACTGACTGGAGAGGGAAAGTCCCGCAGAGTGCCAGAGGTCGGACTGCTAGTCACTTTCGCCTTGGTGGAGGGAGTTAGATAGAGCTCTGTAGTTTGTTTTAGTTTTGTAGTTTTCTGAGGGATTTCAGATTCCGATGACCATCTAACTTGAGCCCCGGGTGGCCAGATATTGATGCCGAACAAATTCTCAGCGGACTTTCTTGATAGGGTCCCTATTTTAAATGTAGATCCTATGGAGTCATTGCACTGACTGACCAGGTTATAGCATCGAATAAATTCCGATGTTTTCAACTTTTCCTTCACATAGTGCACGATATTATTTGAAGTAAATCCTGCCGGGAGGTGTTCTACGATCACATAGTGCCATCTTTGGGCACTTCTATAAATTGCGGAGTTGGAATCGTCTGGGATTGAGGAAACTTCAGTAGGCAGTTCCGTTTGAGTGGAAGATGAAACAAATGCCGTTGACGTAGTTTGGGTGGAGCACGACGTAGAAGTAAAGCGTGTCATCGTAGGTAGAGCACTATGTTGTTTTGGGTTAGCAATTTTAGAATTTAAGTCCCTAACCAAGGTGGTAACATTTGCAAGGCTACTTTTTAAGTTGTCAATACCTTTCTTAATATCAGCGGACGCGGAATCTTGCACTTGGATCTGGATGGTTTCCTCTGTATTGTTGAGTAGAATTTGGGAAATAGTAAAGACATTCTGTTCCACTTCCCCTACCGATTTCAACAGAGAATGAGGATTACAAATGGAGAACACCTCCGACATTTTGTGAATATCGTCTATTTTCTTCTCCAAAAGGTTCCATTTAGATTCGTTATTCAATAAAATATCATACATCTCAGAAATAATCGGTACACTGTTTGATAATTTACTCACACGGTCAGCCAGCGAGTCAAATATCTCCTGAGGAACCTGATTTTTTGATAAGTTGGAAATTTTGTCGTTGAGATATCTCAAATTTGGAGAGTCACACAGGACACAAAAGAAACGTAGGTGGTTAAATTTCTCCAGCAGCAAGGTCTTGGTAGTGACTTTGTCAAGGCCCGTACACTGCATACAGAAATATCTGCGACATTCACCACTGCAGCGCACTTTGTTATATTTGTCCTTATCGGGAAATTCTTTAAGGCAATTGTCGCACTTGTACATAGACATTTTCTTGAATCGTAAGTAGAAAAGAAAGAAAAAAAATAAATAAATAAATAAAAATACGAACGAAAGCAAACACAAGAATTGACGCGTATTGGGTGACTGGTCACGAAATTCAAACAAAACAAAACAAAAAAACCGACGGTGCGGAGCACAACAAACCCGACTGAACCGCACGACGGTCAAACACCATTTTCTCTGTCTCTGTATTGTTGTTCTTGGCTGCCAGGAATCGGGGGGAACTGTTTCATGTATTCCTTTTCTCCTCGTTGGCCATTGTTTAGGCCTTGGCCTCTCGCGGACCGTCAGCTACTCTGCTCTCATTGGGGATTCTCCAGGCTAGGTTAGCTGGGGGTCGTGCCGGTCGATATGTTTGTTTCAGTTTAGTCGCAGGTGGTTGTATTTGATTCAGCTTGTAAATAAAGACCGGGCAATCATCAATTGACCTGTGCGGTCCGCCATAGTTTACGCATATTAAGTAGTCACTATTACATGCCGTATTGCGATTGCAGTAGGTCTTGACATGACCAAATTGCTAGCAATTCTTACAATGTAATATGTGCCTTCCTGCACGCCTGGCTTCCCAGCCAATCCCTACACACATTATTGTGTTTACGTCCTGATTAAACTTCTTAACTGTATACTTTGTATCGAGGATGACAAGGTACATTGGTATTCTTGTTTTTCGCATTTCGTACACGTTTTTGTCTTGAATGTTGTACTCGTCACTAAGCGTTTCTATAATCTCGCGCGGGGTTATTTCACCATCTAGCCCGCGGAGTACGAATGCTCTAGTTTTTTCTTAGGTTTCGGCGTATGTGTCGTACTCCGTTTTCTCTTGGTTGAGCATACGCCAGAGGGTGTGTAAATCACTGATATTCTCGCAATATACAATAACGGGGTTTTTTGTATATTTTAGCTGGTATCTGTTGATGTGCATAGCCTTCAGATCTGCCCTTAGTTGTTTATGGTCAGCCGGTCTCCCCTTTATCACTACAGGCGGGAGTGTCTGGGCTTTGCCTTTTGGTGGTACCTTGGTTCTATTGGCTGTGTTTGTCTTTTTCGTATCGCCTTTTGATGTTGAAGTCGATGCTATGCTAACTGCGTCGTGATCCTCTGTTTCCATTTCCTGTAGTGGTTGGAACTTATTTTTCGTCACTACAGGGGGTTGTCCCATATCGAGGGTGTCTATTTTGAAGTTCCGCCAAAACGTGAGTTGCTTAAACGGAACTTTAAAAACATCCTTGTCACTTGTAGTTATCAGGGGTGCCCCTTCGCTCGAGGTGTGTACGGTGAGCTTCTCTTGAACTTTTTGCGGTTTTTCTTTGCCATTTAACAGTGTTTTTGCTTTTTAGAGGTGGTCTCGTTTTCTAGAGCGTTTGACGGGCTGGCTTTCTTTTTGCCAGTATCTTAATTCCTGTCAGAAGAGTATCACGAATGTGTTGTCTTACTCTGGTGACAGTTTTCCACAATTCAATTGAGCTGCATACCCCTAAATTATTTAAGGATTCGGAGTTCATTTTACAAACTACGCATATTTCTACATAGCTATTGGTTTTATTTGTGATTTTATTAATCGTTGCTTCACTGATTTTCCTTTCAGGATTTGATTCATTTGATAAGTTGAACGCACTGCCCTCCTCTTCGGTGTCGTCTATTTAGGCTTCTGATTCAGGGTTTCGTCCCTGAGAACTACAAAAACAAGGCTTCTAAGAAAACTTCCAGTCACTTTACTATCACAGTTACCGTCGAAAAAAACACTGTTACTTAGCAGTAAATTACGACAACGCGGTTATCGGAGGTTCTCTTTTCGCGATCTATCTGTAAAGCCTCGAACAGCAATAGGTCTGCCTTCGATAGCCGTCTCAGGCGAACTCTCAAAAGCCATAATAATACCACAGCTTATTCAATAACCAGCCATCTCTATCGAAATCGGAAAGTTAGAGTGTCGGGCACTGCGCATCCTGGCAGTGCCCTGAGCGGTTCAGTTTCACGGTCTCGGCAATGTAATGACACGAAGCGAACTGAATTTAAAACGAATATTCGCTTCAAAATCCACGACAAATTCGTCCGAAGCTACGGCTATTACCCTAAAAAGACCGGAAATTTCGGATTTTTACACAATTTTGCCATTTAAAATCGATTTCAAACGGATTTTAGACAATAAAACATCGTATTTTAAATTAAACGACCTGTCCAAAGTATTATTCAGATGCCCAGACGTTTAGAAAAATATTAACTCGTGGCCCTCCTCTAAAATTTTCACTTGACTTTCCCATATCAAAGGATGCCGCCGCAAGATGAGTAGCTGGTTTTTGAATAAGCTGTACTGTAATACCATTGTCTTTATATAAACAAAGGTAATACCATATGGATAGTAAGTTACCGTCAGCGGCTAGACGGTAGTGCAGGTAGTAGATAAAAATATCTCGGATAGTAAGGTATGGATACAACACAAATGTATCGATACTTGCAATGTATCGTAAACCCAAGTATCGATCTTAAATATCGAGAATCGGACGTCGGACGTAGGATACCGTTTATTTCTCGTTACTCTCGGCTCTACTCGGTGATCTCCGGAGTTCACGCGTTTGTTTACAATTTTAGAATGTCTTATATTTCACTTCATGCATGGCCACTGCCTACTTTAACCTTTAACCCTTAAAGTAGGCTGTGGCATGGCTCTCCGCTCGCTTCGCTCGCTACGGTGGCTCAAGAACGGGAAACTAATCAAGTGCTAACCAAAACTAACCCAAAACATACCCAAAATCAAAAAAAAACTGTAACCTTAAAAAAGATATAAAAAAGCAACGGGATTTGAAATATGTGTGTGGCCGCCGAATTGAGACCCAACCATCTAAACCTCTCGACCACGAGGCTTCTTACGGCGGACCGATTGCATCACGAAGACATGGCGCAAATGCATAAGCTTGGCAACAGTGCGAGAGTAACGAGAAATAAACACCGACCTATGGAGGTCGGTGGAAATAAGCACTGTATATGGAGGTGCATTTTAAGAACCTTTACACAAATAGAGCACTATATAAAAATCGACCTCTCCTATTATGGAGGTCGGTGGAAATAAACGGTATCCTATCGGACGTAAAAGACTAGTGGCTAGGTCGCTCCGATCTAAAAACGTTCCCGACACGATTGTGTTATATATTCAAGGAAACACATGCAAGCTGCGGTATATTTCGTAAAAAGTGCAACCAAAGTGCGGACACGTATTACAATAAGTAATATTTCACTTTTCGTATGGCCCTCCGCTCGCTACGGGGGCTCAAGAAAGTGAAACTAACCAGGGGCTAACCCAAACGCAACCCAAGACATACCCAAAATCAAGAAAAAAACTGTTTAGAAACTTAACCGTAAAAAAAGCAACGGGGTTTGAAACCGAGTCGCCGGTAGCCGCCGATAGCGACAGAATTGAGACCCAACCATCTAGTTGGGATTACATAAATGAAAGTACAGTTAGTACGGAGAAAAAATTTGAAATGTTTGTGTGTTTTTTGAAAAATTGTGCGGACTTGGCTTTCCCAAAAAAACTATTTAGGCATAAAGCAAAGAAGCCAATCTTTTCGTGGTTTAATGATGAACTAAGAGCCAAACGCGAACAACTAAACTTCTACAGACAGTTAGTCCGACAAAATGACTCAGGTGGACATGGGCTATTGCTTAAAAAATGTTCTAAGTACTACCGTGCTGAAATTAAAAAAGCAAAAAAGTTGTTTAATGACAACTACTTAAAAGACCACACCTATAGTCCTGGCGCCATCTGGGACATTATTAGGAACTGTTCAAATTTGGGGAATAAAAAATCAATGAGCAATAATAACCTATATCCAGACGCAGTAAATACTTTTTTTGTCAGCATAGCATATAAACTGATAGAAAGTCTACCCACTTGTAAATCAACGTCTGATGAATTTGTAAAGTCCTATGTAACATCATTGCCCAAACTAGTAGACTTAAAGTTTAAAATTAATGAAGTGTCTTTCATTGAAGTGAGGGACATAATAAAAAACCTTAAAAATAAAAATAGTCTTTGGCTTAAATGGTCAAAAGTGTTCTAGATTTTATTGTATCCTCGCTCACCAAATTAATTAATCTCTGTATTGTCACGACTAACAACCGTCCGAACGTTTTTGTGCTACCCTATAGAACTAGCCGCCGTGCCGCTCGCTTCTTTGTCTGTATGACTCATCGCCCGACCGGTTGCGAAGATTCAGGATCGCTGGAATTATCTCGATGGCCTCGTCGAGATCATATAGAGTGGCCTCGGAATACTTCCCGAATATTCGTGATAGATTGGAGATTATATATAAGCAGACCTAAGGCGAATGTTAGGGGCAGTTCAGTTAATCATTGAGTGTTGGATAGATATTAGTTGTAAAGTTATAAGAGTAGCATAGAGTGTTAAATTGTATACAGTGGTAGTGAATAAAGAGAGTATTAGTTGAAAATATCAAAGTTGTAATTCTGTTAAGAACCCACGGGAAAAACGTAACAGTATTAAAGAACCAATTTTTCCAACAGTTCTAAAAATTGCCAATATGATCCCTATACCCAAGAAAGGACCGGTCGAGATCATTGACAATTATAGATCCGTTTCTTTGGTCCCCATTTTTTCCAAAGTGTTTGAAATGGCTCTAAAGAAGAGAATCAATACTTATTTTGAATCAAATCGCTTATTCAACACCTCTCAATTCGGTTCTCGATCATCAATGTTAACCACAATCGCCATAAACAAGCTTATTGAGTTGATTAGTGATGGTTTTAAAATGGTTTTAAACTACATAGGGGCTCTTTTTTGCGACCTTAGCAAAGCCTTCGATTGTGTCTCCTTTGAACTGCGTGTCAATAAACTAAAACATTATATAAGTTCGATTCAAATAGTTTAAGGCTCATTGCTTTCTACTTAACTAATAGAAAAACTCCGCCTAGTCAAGCGCTCTTTTGAGACTGCAAGAGTCTCAGCGGTTGCCTAGCTGGTCCCAAGCCCAGTCAAGGAGGAGGGGGCACACGCAAGGACTAGAGAGGGTTTGGTTTGCTGACCGGTAAAGGCGACGAGAAGGCGAAGCCGGGACCCGAATGGAGCCATCTGGAGAGGTAGCGACATAACAACTAAGGCTTATAGGCACTTCCTTAGGCCGTCGGACAGTACAGGGACCCACCCTTGCCTAGCTAGCGTAGGGGGCTGTCCTATCATCCGGCGTAAAATCTCGATCGTTGCAGTAGTAATGGCGGCTGCCAGACCATCCTGCAAGGACCTATCCTGACCATGCTGACTCGTGGCCCGGCTTGTCTGTGAAGTAGCTTCTCTCTAGTCCTTCAATACCATCACCTTATTTTTTGCAAATACACCCCTTACACGCACTCAGGTGTAAATACGGAGAAACACTTGATCCGCTAATTCTTAAAATTTTAGAATGAGTGAAAGTCAAACTGAAAAAACGGAAAAAGAGCCAACCACCACAGGGAATCCTACCCCTAGCACCCCTGAACCCGGGATGAAAATGAGTTCCTTCCAGGAAGAGGAGCTGTTAAAGTCAGCATCCAGCACCTCTGAATCCGATGCGTGTAGAAAGTCCTCGACCGGGCCGGAACCTAGTTTCGACCAGGAGGGACCGGATGCAGCTGAAGAGGAGAGGTTGCGGCAGAAAGAAGCCAGCAAGCAGGCCATAAATCGTAATCGCACGAGAAGGAGAAAAGAACTGAGAGACCGCTTGAGGGAGGAAAGAAGGGCAAACCAGGCTGGACCGTCGGCTCAACCAGGCTCACCCACCGCCACCATCAATGCCTCTCCACGCTCTGAGGGCAATACCCAAGCTCGGCCCCGTGGGCAGCATCAGAGCTTCCAGCAGGTAAGTAGTAGAGGGCCAAAAGCACGCGACGCCAGACTAGCGGCAGCGAAGCTGAAGCCCATTGTTCTGCCTACAGCTCCGGCTGCAGTCGGGGTTCCTCCACCCAGGATGATAACCCAAAACATCCAGGGAGAGCACTCCTGGCGACAGCACGTCGAGAAAAAGGCAGATCTCTAAAGATACCCCTCCAGAACGCCAACAGAAGAATCCGAAACAGGGCGGGTCTATTTCCCATAAGAACAACCGGAAGGGCGTGTCGCCTCATTTGAGGAAAGACATCCAGTCAGGACGTTCAAGTGGAAGGCCAACTGACCCGCCCAGGTCTGGCTCCTACAGTTCGGCGCCCTCGAGGGCCGACCAGATTGTTTTCAGGTCTAAGAGACAAGGTGGGAAGGTGACCAAAGAAGAGGCGGACCGCGCGCAACTCCGGCCTTACTGAGGCGGGGTGGTTTTTGGTTACCACGGAGGATGAGGAATCCAGGGATTGGCTGCTCAACACCTGTCAGCCACTGACCGAGGAAGAAGTGTCCTCCACAGCAGTTAAATCGGCGGACGCCCCATGGCCGGTGGAGATTGTCTTCACTTTGAAGACTCAAGAGCAGCCGAAAATAGAGTACGTCACCGAGATGCTAGCCATCCACCACCAGTGTGTTCCGGAGTGGTAATTATGAATTAATTCATAATATGACTGATAGGAGATTATTAGACGCATATGAAAGTATGGAAATTATTAAATGTAAGAATAGTTTAAATAGAGATAGAGGGCCTATTCCGTATAGTCCATTGTATTGGTTAATCCAGAGTGACTAGTGGGATTCCAGGATTGGTCCTTTTTAGTTCCGCTTCATTGAGCAAACAGTAGTATAAAAGGGAGTTAAGGTAGATTTTAATT
Source organism: Pissodes strobi (assembly GCA_016904865.1). Lineage (NCBI taxonomy): Eukaryota > Metazoa > Arthropoda > Insecta > Coleoptera > Curculionidae > Pissodes > Pissodes strobi. Next base: position 14,891 of record JAEQML010072668.1, read on the forward strand.
TTGGTTTTAATTATCTCCTGATGATGCTAACATGGTTAGCGAAACGCGCGTCGAGTGCAAAAATTCTGTTTCGGTATTGTGGATAAAGCTCAGTTTTAGTGCATGTTGCCGAAGGTTCCAAACCCCAACATAATAGAAAACAGTTTGTAGACATACATGACTGCAAATCAGAACTTGAAGATGTGATTTACGAAGTGCCACAAGGTTCAGTGCTGGGACCACTGCCTTTCCTCATATACATCAATGAACTTGGAGGCTGTGATCCCAGCGCTGACCGGGTCCTATTTGCGGACGACACAACTATCCTAAAAGAAGCTCAGATTTTATCTGCATTGCAGTCGAGGGTAACAGAATGGTTTACCGTAAACCAGTTAAACCTTAACCAGTCTAAAACTAGGGTCCTGTATTTTTCCCTAAGGTCACTCCTGGACATTAAGTCCTCGGAAACTATTAAGTGCCTGGGGATTCAAATGGACTCAAAGTTGGCTTGGAACGA
>JAEQML010072669.1:0-15385 GCA_016904865.1 Pissodes strobi
AGTCAAAAACGGTAAATTGTTCAGGAGAAGAAAAAGAAAAACGCACATTTTTTAAATTTAGATTTTCATCTTAATGTGAACTAAGATGCATTCAAAATTTAATGAAACTTGCTCTAGCTAAGCTCTTTTAGAGGACCATGTATATTTTTTATCTTAGTGCTATTTAGAAACCCTAAAAACCACGCCCTTTTTGATATGTGTCATTTTTCTTGTTCTGAACAAAAATATGTTGTTTGATTTTTTTTTGGATTATGACATCTCCGAAGAAAATAAAAGTGACCATTAATTTGTTTTTTGGCTAAAATATAGTTTATTTGTACTTTGACAGTGTAGGAACGTGTTACCTAAAAAAATACCTGCTAAAAAAGAAAAAAGTAAAAAATCTTCTAAATTAGGAAATAAAAATGAATACAGGTATTCAAAAAAAATAATTCAAGAAATACAACGAAACATAAAGCAAATACTTAAAAATATTTTAAAAATTCTTGGAATGAGAACAGTGGTTAGAGCATCTATAGCTATTTTTTAGGAAAACATTGCATGAAAAATATCAGCATAGGCCTGTGGAATATGTCTTGATTTAATTAAATCTAAACAGTCAGATTTTTTCCTTTGGTCTATAGGTATTTTCTTAGTGTAGGCTGAATGAAGATTTATTTCCTGGTCAGCTTTTCTTTTACGAAGCTCAATTTCCCCAAATTCCTCATCTTTATAGGAGAGTTTATATAAAAAAGAATTAGGTTTATATTTTTCGAATCTAAGAACTTTGATTTCAGTAAGTTTCACTGAGTTGCCACCGGTATCTTTATTGTAATTAGCACCCATTGTTTGGCTTAAATGTTTTAAATCAAAGAAATCCACATGAGACATCTCATTAACATTGTATGGCTGACCACGTTTTTTGGCTCTTCGTATTATGGTCGCATATTGCTACTATTATCGAAGCGAGCAGCTGCTTTCTCGATATATTGCAAAAGACATGTGCCTATTTCATTCGCTCCGCGATGGCCTTCACCCTCGTGCCAAAAGAAACATTCCGCGGCCTTATTCCTTCCTATTTCGCAAACTGTAAAGTTATAGGAATTTATTTTTGACTTGTAATTAAATGTGGATACATTACCCTTAGGGCAAGGGAGAACAGCCTGAAGATCAAAAGAAGCCAGAAGAAATGTGTCAGAAATATTTTCCTTATCTTGGATCTTGGATTGACGGCTCAGGAGTTTTTCTTCTTGGTGGGCATCGTATGACTTTCTTAGACACTCATCATCGGGCGCATTTTTATATGATTCGCAGAGATTACATAGGTCTTTTTTGGGTGAAAAGAACGAAATATTAAACTCTCCGTTGAATATGCGTGAATACATCATCAGATTAGCAAACGGCAACTGTCTATCTTCTTGTGCTTGCTGATAGTCTCTATGAAGATCAGCCAAGCTTTTTCCACCATCAATGAATTCTCTTGAGGTATTTGCTCTAAGATAGTGACTCTCGGTGCGGGGTATAGACTTGATGTGTTCTCTCACTGATTCTTTTATAGCTGCATCTACTTGATGATGATTTAAATGCTTTCCTCTGTTGTCTGTTTGAAGAAAGTTATTTGTTTTTTTCTCTATAACAGTCCTGATTGGTCTATCACAAATTCCCAAAGTATTTTTGAAAAAAACCTTGCAAACCCTGATTTTTTTTTTCCTCCAATAGAAAAAAGAAGGCTTGATTTAATTTTCTTTGAGTCTCTTGTCTTGTGTATCTATATTTTGGTTTAACGCTCTCTAAACTTGCTGCAATAAATGACCGTTGCCGTTGTAAATCTCCAAGATTCCAGTATCTATTAAAAATATCTCTTCTTTGATCCTCGGTAAAGTTAAGGGAGCAATGGAGCCGACACTTTTCTGAACAAGGCCCTTTCATTGACCTCGCTGGAATAACATTTCCTGATTTTGAAACAGAAACATACTCTTTTCCAAAATTTCTTAGCCGTTTTGCTTTTTCTTTTATTCTTGTTTTAATGTTTATTTTTCTCTTCCTACCACGTTGTATTACAGAATCTTCTCGTGAAGCTGAATTTTCAGAACTTGATGATCCCTCAGCCTCGGTTAATGACTCATCACTTGACGTTGATGATGAATAATCGGGATCCTCAATGGAATCATCGCTTAAATTAAGGCTTTCTTCAGTAACCATTTCATGATCTTTTTCCTTGTACTCCATTTTTCTTCGCCTTAGAACAATTTTTGTATTGGTACATCTAGCTACATCTACGGTATAGCATTCATCCGGATTTATCAGGATATCCCGGTTTATTAAAGTTCTTGCTTCAGATTTAACCTGTTCCGACTTATGCAAATTTTCGCTAATATTGGATATTTCAATGTGACACTCTGGTGTATCAATCTTTTCAATATCCACTTGGATAGGATCTGATGGTGCTTGCGGATTTGGCGAATACACATTTTCAATATCATTGGATGTTTCATTTTCTACGTTAACTAGAATATTTTTGCATTCATTATTCAGTGCATCAGAAGCTGTAATATTTGCTTGAATGCCATCTGATGTATCTAGATTGGGCAGATGCAATAAGGTTTTGCTAATATTGGATGTTTCGCTTTGTCCTAAAACAAAACCTGAATTTAAATTCCTTAAAGATTATTGTAACTTGGATAAATTATTAAGTTTTGCTATTTACAGACGCTATTAAAAACCGTGGGATGCTTTTTGGTTACGTTTCTCTGGGACAAACAACATAAACATAAACTTTTAATTATTAACGATAAAGCTCTCCACGCTTTTTAGCAGTAATTAAACATTAAAAAGTCAAATTATTTTTTATTCTTTAGTACCCAAAGTGTGTTTTTTAGACTACCTATAATTTGTTTTTTAGTGTTTAGTCTTAAATTTAGTTTAATAGGATTGCAATTAAAGAAAAAATACACAAAAACACAAGTGTCCTGGTGTTACAAGCCTCACCCATCCAAGTCCTAACCACGCGTGGCGTTGTTTAACTCCGTAGATCGAACGAAAAAAAAATTACGCGAAGCTGCTGTCGCCGTTGCTTGACTTTCACGTGTTATAGAAGATTTTTAATTTGGGTTTAAGGATACAAGCCTAATAAAAGCGAATTCAAAAAGCAGATAATAAGGTGTAGTTGCATATCTAAGAGATATTGAGAGCCAGCGAGTGATCCTACTTGCATTTCTTTATTATTTGATATTGTCATGACATCTATAAGAAATAAGAAATAAAATGAATTTAAAGTAAAATCATAGAAACTCTGTGACATGCTAACTCAAGCTAAAACCTACATAGACACAAATGTCCATCATACCTTGTACAATACTTTCTTCAGGAGCTCTTGACACAAAAGAATTTATTATGTTTACTCCAGCCAATCCTAATATTTTTGCAGTACGTGATGATGGATGCATTTCAACTATAAAAAAAATAAACGAACACTCAGAACTTGTATGTTCCAAATCAAATAAGTACATCGCAAGTACAAGAAAACTGACACTTATCGAAATTTGAATAATCATTTTGAATAAATTGACCTACCTTTAACAAGAAAACAGTCACAACACAAAATCTGGCAACTATTTGCAGCACTATCTTGTAAAAAGTGCAGGAGCCAAAACAAGAATACGGACAAAACTAAAAATATGTCACTTTTTTAAAACTAAACTGGAAAGATTGCAACACGAATAACGGCGTAACTCGAAATGTGTCAGTATTCCCGCGGAAATTGGCACATTTATGTCTCAGTGTCAAAACGCGACTGAAAAGTGACGGTATCGATGTTTAGCGATTGAACATTATGTGTATTTCTCATAGCGACATCTATGCGTTTGTCAGAAAAGTAGCGGGTTTTAACTTGTGTCGTTTTTCCTGATTGAAGATGTATATAATTGGACGTAAAAGCGCCAATAAAACGAAATTTTAAAAATTTTGACTTATGACACTTTTCTTGCGGGTGTGCGATATATTATATATATATAGAGCCCACACAGCCCCACAGAATTTCGTTGAAATATTGATTTATGTTTTTCAAAAAAACACCAGTATTTTTTGGTGCCGAAAACATTATTGAAAAAGAACAGAAAACGGTTCTTGCACAAACACTTAGTAATTCTAATAATCAAACAATATACAATTATTATATAAAATATAAGACAAGGGAAGTATTAAGTATTTAAAACAATCATATTAATGCTAAATTGCCTTTAATAAAATGATTAAAAGATAAATAACAGGGTATAGTTTGTAAACCGAGCGTTGATCGTTACGTCATACCTTGTCTTTCTCTCTCACATCACCGTCAATCGGGGGTGACAGAAATTTGACGTCACGGACGTACGTTGAGCTGCGCATGCTAGGATATCAGATGAAATTCCTCATCTGTCAAAGTGTCAAATATATATTTATTTATTTTATTTGAAGTTCGTCCAACGTATTTTTCTGTTTTTATTTGTAACTGTTACCGCAGTTGAAAATGCCTGGACATCGGTACACTGAAAATGAGCAAATCCTCATGTTAAAACTAATAGACTATTTTAATCGAGAAAAAGCAGCAGGAAAAACGCTTTTACCCGTGAGTGCAGTATATACCTAATGTAAGTTGATACAAAAGTGCAGTTTTAACAATATATAAAGAGTAGGATTATTTGTTGTAGAGAGTTTCTGATGCTTTAGGAATATCGTCAGCCACGGTGCAAAGAATACATTGAAAGGCAGTCCAGAAACTTGTTGACTTTAAAACCAAGGCAAATGTTGCTATTATTTCCTCTCATGGAGAGCCTCTTCACAAAGTTCATGGCCATACTATAAAGAAAGCATATATGCTATGTATGAAAAAGGTAATCTGCATTTAATTTTTCATTATTTTAAATAATGTATTCATTATTTCGGTTTTATTGTAGGTAAACATCTCACACTGCGTTCATTGCGAACGAATCTGAAGAATATTGACAGAGTGCAGATATCTACTGATCCCAACTTAAGGGGCTATCTTTTTTTTTGAGAGACATTTTCTTGACACATTTGCAAATTTGTTGTAATTTATGTCCTGTATGCCTTATTAGATTTATTCATCAGGTGATTTTCATTGATTCGTAGCATTGTATATTATTGTTGCATATTACTTTGATAACTAGTGATTTAATATTTGTCTAGCATTACATATATCATTGTTATTATTCAGTTGATTACTGGGCGATTTTTATTTTTTTGTTAATATTTCTAATATTGCGCATGAACTTACATATTGAGCTCTCCAAAGAGGACAGCTACTTTATCTTTCTGATTTTGATTTATATTTACATACCAATTTTCTTTATTCGTTTATAACTTTGTTATTTTGTTGAGTCAGTAAAGATGGATTATAATATGATAGTTAATTATCTTAGGAAAGAGATGCTTGTCTATGAACTTAGTATTCGTGGTTTACCAGCTGATGATTCAAAACTGCTGAACAGTTAAGAGCAGCTTTACGTCCAGTTTTACAATTAGAAAGAAAGGCAAACTTCTAAATTATCCACCATATAAGCTTAAATTTGACAGCGAAATCGAATATATTGTAACAACCTTAAAAGATCTCCAAACTTCAGTAGAAAGTTTATCAGGAGACACTAAGTCTAAAGCTAATTTTGAACGTATTCAATCACGTCCCGTTCACTTGTTGAATCGAATTAATCGTATACCTACCGCTAATCTTAAAGAAGAACAATTAAAGGTTAGATCTGATTCTTTGCTAGAAATATTATCTGCTTTGGATAGTTTAAATTCGCTGTTAAAATTGGATAAAGATTTGAGTGATTTGTTAATAAATTCGGATTCTGACTATTCTGTTTCTAGTTTAAATTCTAATAAACCACCAACTAATTCCACGCCAACTAAAATTCGTTCTTGTCACTCTAGTAATTTTAAAACTCGTGTTGAGAAATGGAATCTTAAATTCTCAGGTGACTGCAAACAACCTTCAGTTCACAACTTTTTAGAAAGAGTTTCTGAGTTACGTATTGCTAGGGGTATATCGGAACAGGAATTATTTGAGTCAGCAATAGATATGTTTTCTGGCAGAGCCTTGAATTGGTTCCGTGCTAATCGAGCTAGGTTTGTTAACTGGAAAAGTTTATCTGATCTCCTGTGTAAACATTTTGAACCACCTGATTACAAAGCTAGGATATTTAAAGACATTTTGGAAAGAACTCAAGACCAGTCTGAGAGTATCGTTGATTAGTTGTCTAGTATGAGTGCTTTGTTTAGGTGTTATCCATAACACCTAAACGCCTAACGCCTGACGGTGTTCAGCTGGATATCATTTCTAGGAATTTGTCTCCATTTTACACAACTCAGCTTCCTGTTGTTAATTCATTTGAGGAGCTAGAGATTGAGTGTCTTAAGCTTGAAGCTGATCATTATATTCCACCATCTAGGAGGCGACAAAATTTTGTTGAACCTGATTTCGCTCTCTTGGCTTCTGATGCATCTACTTCTAGCTTATATAATGATCATCCACCGCCCATTGATGTAGTTGCATTACCAGCAGCAAGAGCACCAGATGAAACACCATCTTTTCCTAGACGTCCAGTTACTTGTTGGAACTGCAACCAGACAGGCCATTTAAAACGGCAATGCCCTAGCAGTAAGAAGATTCATTGTTATCGTTGTGGTACTCCAGATGTGACTACTCGACATTGTCCAAAGTGTTCCGGTTCGGGAAACGGTATTCGGGAGAGTCGTTAGGTCGGCAGACCTCTCCTGTTATTTCCACTCCACCGACCAATGTCATCAATTTCCCTAATAAAAATTTTTTGGACTTCATTATTGCACATGCACACGGCGACGAGCGCCCATATTTGGAGATTTCTGTTTTAGGACACCCTATTTTGGGCTTACTAGATTCCGAAGCTACTCGGACTATTGTTGGTCAACCTGGTTTAGAAATTTTGCAGGGATTAGGTTTAAAACTTATTAAAAATCAGACCACATGTACTGTTGCTAATGGCCAGACTTGTTCAAGTATAGGTTATTTTCAGACACCTGTAACATTGTTAGATAGGACACGTATAATAGACATTTTAGTACTTCCAGAGTTAGCTCATAGATTTATTTTAGGTATCGATTTTTGGAAAACCATGGACATTGTACTTGATCTGAGACAGAATGTTTGGCATTTTTCAGATAAATTTCCTGAAATTTGTAGTATTGTGGATGGTGATTCTTTGTCTGTTTCTGAAAGATACGCTCTTGATTATCTGGTAAAGGAGAAGTTTTTTTTAATGGGTACCGGTCTTGGTTACTGTAAAGTAGCTGAGCATGTAATCGAATTAGAACCTGACTCAAGACCTATTAAACAGCGCTATTACCCCGTCTCTCCGTTCAAGCAGGCGATTATCGATAAGGAAATAGATGAAATGTTGAGGCTAGGTGTAATAGAACCATCAAAAAGTCCCTGGTCTAGTCCTGTATGTTTGACGCACAAGAAAGACAATGATTATCGCTTTTGCATCGATTTTAGAAAGGTCAATTCTATTACTAAAAAAGACACCTTTCCCATTCCCTATATTTCCGCCATTTTAGACCGTCTCCGCGACGCACGTTATATCAGCTCCATTGATATAAAATCAGCATTCTGGAAGGTACCGCTTGATAAGTCTTCTCGGTCGAAACCTCTTCCATTTTCTGCGCATCCCTTTCGGTTTAACCAATGCGCCTGCTACCTGGCAACGTATTATCGATCGTGTCTTAGGTGTTGACTTAGGAAACAACGTCATGGTCTATTTGGACGACATCATTATTATTTCCAAGATTTTTTCAGACCATTTGAGGATATTAGGTCTTGTGTTCGACCGTTTAGAAGAAGCCGGACTAAAGGTTTCGCAAGAAAAATGTCACTTTTGTAAACCCCAACTAAAATATCTTGGTTATGTTGTGGATTCTAAAGGATTGAGGCCCGATCCAGAAAAAGTGCAGGCTATTATTAATATATAACCACCAAAGCATGTGACTGTGATCCGACGTTTTATTGGGACCGCTTCCTAGTACAGACGATTCGCTCCTAACTTTTTTTCTGTTATTGCCCCTATCATTCGGCTTACCGAAAAGAACATAAAGTGGGAATGGATTCCAGATTGTCAGGAATCTTTTAGATCCATTAAAGAAGCTCTTGTTACCGCTCCAGTCTTGTCCTGTCCTGATTTTAACCGCATGTTTACTCTTCAAACTGACGCTTCTTCTTATGGCTTAGGCGCTGTTCTAATCCAGCAATTCGATGATGGGGAAAAGGTAATTGCCTATCTCTCACGTTCCCTTACTAGGCAGGAAATCAAGTTGACAGTCACGGTAAAGGAGTGTCTTGCAGTGATTTGGAGTGTGGAAAAACTTAAGCATAATTTAGAGGGAGTTCATTTCAAGGTAATCACAGACCATCATTCACTATTATGGTTACATAATTTAAAGGATCCGCAGGGTCGACTTGGGCGTTGTCCACTTCGTTTACAACCTTATGATTTTCAACTAATCCTTCGAAAAGGCAAAGAGCATATAGTGCCAGATTTTCTCTCTAGGTCCGTACGAGTTTTGACAGATGATATCGCAGCCGTTCGTTACCTTCTTACTCCAACACTTCTGATAAGTGGTTTGTCGATATGTTGAAAAGGCTGGAAGAACATCCAGATAAATTGCCTTGTTGGAGAGTTGAAGATGGTAATCTTTTTAAATTTGTTAGGACCACAAGTCTTAACCTTCCTGATCAGTCCAGTTCTTGGAAAATAGTTTTGCCGAAAGATCATCGAAAAGAAGTCCTGGTTCGCTTTCATGATCTTCCAACTTCAGGTCATTTTGAAAAATAGCTGAAAGTTACTATTGGCGTAAGATGAGAGCAAATGTTGCTAAGTATGTCCGATCCTGTCATATTTGTGCTTAAAATAAGGTGGAGCAAAACGCACCAGCAGGTTTAATGAGTAATTGACCCGATATTCAGGAACCTTGGGAGTCCATCAGTCTAGATTTTGTAGGACCATTACCTCGTTCAATACAGGGCAAGACTCACATCTTGGTAGTTACCGACTACTTCAGTAAATATGTTGTTCTCTTTCCTTGTCGTTCTGCTGCCGCAAAAACTTTGGTGAAACAAATCGAACAGGACATTTTCTTGGTTTATGGGGCTCCACAGTATCTAACTTGTGATAATGGATACAGAATTCCAATCTCTTTGTGACAAGAAGCACAGATGGATGGATTGTATAGACAACCTAGCGATTACCAATAAATTTGGCTTTTATTAAATATTGCCAATCAAATTGATTTTCTGCAGATCAACTATCCAACGGCAGACATTATCATAGTAGGAGACTTGAATGTACATAATATCAACTGGTTGAAGCAACCTATCAAAATCCCTGAGCGTCAAAGAGACTTTGCTAGCCTCCCGGATCTATCTTAACAACTAATCTTGACCGCTACACCGTGACCGTCCAACCTCCACAGACCACAATCTTATCCCCGAAACCTGTGAACTTGCTATCAAAACACAAGAGCCACAGGTACCCCGAAAAAATTGGCGCTACAAATCTGCAAAGTGGCGTGACCTTCACGTGTTTTATCTTTCTTTGCCTTGGAAAGATGTCCGCTTTAGGAATCAAAACATCTGCAACAATCTGCCGATGAGATAACTCAAATTATTCTAGCTGGCATCCCCCGCTCAAGAGCGATCAATGTTAAAAATGCCGCCTACCACAAATTGCGCCGAGATCCGACAGCCGAAAATCTAATTATATTCACCACTGTAAGCGGACCATTGACGAGAGCAAGGAAGGATATAACGAGCAGATCAAGAATAAGCTTCTTAACTGTCTTAATGGAACGAGATCCTCGCAGGGTATCATCTGCTTGCCGACTCAATATCTGGAAGCAGCAGACTTCTGTTTTAGATGGGCTTGAATACAGCCTCCATTTTTTGAAGTAATCACTAAGCATAGCGAGGTCTTCGGTCAAAGCATGTCCAGTTTTGCTGGTAGGAAATCGCCAAGTCGTCTGCATAGGCAAATTTTCTACACCTCGTTTCAGGTAGATCAGCCGTATATAGATTGAACACAAGTGGGGCGAGCACCGAGTCCTGCGGAAGGCCACCGTCCAGCTTCCTAAGACTGCTCCTAGCATCGTTAACAAAGACTTGGAATAGTCTGTTTGTTAATTAGATGGCACGTTTTCCGATATGGACTCTGAGTAATTTGTATATTAGGCCTTCCCTCCAAATGGTGTCATACGCTGCAGTAAGATCAATGAATGCTACGGATGTTTTCTGTCAACTTTCAAACCCCGCTTCGATGTGAGTCGTCAGGAATAAGACTTGTTCAGTGCAGCTACGGCCACTACTAAACCCAACCTGATCTACGGGAATCTCTGCATCAATTGCAGGACTTACACCGTTATGGAGCAGTCTTTCCAACAGATTATAACAGCATCTGAGGAGAGCTATAGGTCGGTAGCTCTCGGGTAGCTCCTTTAGTTTTCCATGTTTTAGAATAGCAATAATCATTGTTCTCTTAAATTCTGGTGGTAGGCTGCCTGTGTTAAGGATATCGTTGAAAAATGTCATAAGCCACAGTCTAGTTCTCATACCACAATTAACTAGAAATTCGGGATAAATGCCATTAAAGCCTGCTGCCTTTCCAGTTTTTGTATCCTTGAGGCTTTGCTCTAATCCCTTAACAGAAAAGTCACGCAAGAACTCAGACGAGGAGGGGGAGGACTGTGTAAGATCCCTTAGAGATTTCTTGATGTCTCTTGTGTGGATTTTATCAGAAGGCGCACGGGAAACGTCAACTATATGGTTGGTTATTTGGTTTGGGTTTATCGATGTATTTTCCACGACGTTTCGGTTACATTCTCCAAGGTTCCGTAGTAAACCCTATGCTTTCCTACTGGAGCGTGAAAAGTTCATGTGTTCCACAACAGAAGTCCAATTGTTCATTCTGCTAGCATCAAGGGATCTCAGTAGATGGTCAGCAATTTCCAGGTCCCCTGAGCCCTCGAATTCCTCGTACCATCCAGGGATGTACTCTTTGCGGTAACCTCGGGGGATATGTTTTTTGGCTACAGCTATCTTTAGGCCTACGAATTTGTGGTAGTTTTTAGCCTTTGGTTGGTTGAAACGGATGCACTTATCAAGTTCCGCTGCATAGGAAGTCCAATTCGCTTTGCCGAAGTTCCATCGTGGCCTGGGTAGCGAATCGACCACTGATATCTCGATTATCACTGCACACAGTGTTGACCGTGTGAAAGGTCTGCTAATACAGTGCGTGAGCTAGGTAGAGGTTGTGGTTGTGAATTACTTGATACAAAACAGAGATCTGGATTGTAGCCCATGCGCCATCTCCTTGCGAAAAACGTTGGCTTATCTTTGGCATTGAAAACCATGTGGAGGTTGTTGATTTCGGCCCAGTCTGCGAGTTCTTCTCCATTTTCATTAGTGTCCTCATATCCCCATAAATTATGGTGGCTATTGAAATGTTCTACATAGAGGGTTAAATTTTTGGATGGGATTCTTATGACATTAACGGGCCATGAGATTATAGGCGGTTTGTAAATGTTTACAATAGCCAAATCGTTGGCTTTTATAGTAGTTGTAAATATATCTTCGTCGGAGCTACACTCGATCAGTTCGACATTTTGCCTGTTCTGCCTTGCATATGTTGCGGTGCCATACACGGCACAGTAGGTTGCCATAATCAAGCGATATCCAGGGATCTTTCCTCTGATGAGGAGCTTATCTTCTGAAGAGGTATGTTTCTCTTGAATGGCTACGACGTGAATTTCGTTTTCAATGAGTATTTTAGATAGGGTTTGTCCCTTGGCCCTACTAATACCCTCGATATTTAGTTGGCATATTTGTACAGAAGGTCCGATATGCCTCGTCAATGGACGCGGAGAAGTGCCACTGGTATTTGTGCTGGGTTGCTCCATAATCCAAAAAGTCGTACTGTCAGCCAGGAGAGATTAGAGTGACTGGTCTGGCTACCAAAGTGTTAGTTTATTTAGTTCACGTCTACTAGCAGACGCTAGCTAGCAAAGCTGTCAATCAGGTTTTCTTAAATAATCCGCCCAAGAAAAAGCGAACATTCTTGCCGATATATTTGCATCAAATTCTACTTTAGACCTTTAAGGAAAGGCTCTTACAACTGTCCCGAGGGTGAATTCTTCAATGAAACGAATGCTCAATGGCCTAGAGATACTAACAAGGCCATAGGACCAGATGGCGTTCTCGCAATAGTGCCTAAGAAATGTGCTGTTGAACTAACAGCTCCACTTAATACGGGAGTTCTTCAAGGGTATATTTTATCTCCCGCATTATTCCTGATCTATATCAACGATCTCTTAGATAAGACAAACAATTCTATTTATAGCTCTGCAGACGACAATACTCTTATATCCTGAATTATGTCACGGACTCCAATGACTGCTACTCGTTCCCGACGCGAGCGAGAAAGTCAGGTTGCTGCCATCAAAGGAGATATGAAGGCCATCGTGGAATGGGGGTGAGAAGAACAATGTCCAGTTTAACGTAGAAAATACTGAAGCATCTGCCTTCTAAAAAAAAGCAAACATCGCAGGACCTGATTTATCAATGGCAGAAAAAACATTGATACTGGCCTCATCCATAAGCTTGCTGGGTGTCAACACAGAGTTGGCTAAAGACCTTGATAGGCTTGAGCAGCGAAGAAAAGTGGCGGCTCTCTCTCTTTGCTATCTATACTACAACGGAAGGTGTTCGAATGAACTGGCACTTGTGATTCCACCCAGAGTTGCACAAAACAGATACACCCGTCAGACACAAGCTGTTCATCGACATACGATCCAGTTGCGAATACCTGCAACACGTTTTTCTTATTAAAGTTAAAAGGTAAGCAAGTAAAGATTTTTAATTAAAGAAACAATCCTAACACCGGGGAGTACCATTAGGGTAACGTTTATACCGAAACCTGGGAAAATAGGACAGGATAAGGCAAAGTTCGTAAGACCCATTAGTCTTATGTCCTTTGAACTTAAGACACTTGAAAAACTTGTGCAGGCATATTAGAGACGGTGTATTGCTAAACAGCCCACTCCACTGCACCCCGACCAGTGTGCCCACCAGACAGGTAAGTCAACCGAAACAGCACTCCACCAGCTGGTCAAGAGGGTGGAGGATACACTGGAAAACATGGAAGTGATGCTGGCCGCCTTCCTGCATGTGAAGGGGGCGTTTGACAACACCTCATTCGATTCAATAACCAGGTCCCTCGGAAAAAGAGGAGTTGAGGGCACTTGTTGGTGGATTAACTCCATGCTGAGGGGAAGGTTGGTGGAAGCAACCGTCATTGGGAGCGCGCTGGTGGCTCGGGTGCATCGAGGGTGTCCGCAGGGCGGGGTGTTTTCTCCGCTCCTGTGGAACCTGGTGGCGGACGGCCTACTCAGGGCGCTCACGGATGGTGGGCACTGTGCACTCGGATATGCTGATGACATAGTCATCATCACCTGAGGCAAATTTAACTCAACGGTTAGAGAGCAGATGCAAAATGCTCTGAACCGGACTACAAGATGGGTAGATCGGGAGGGTTTAAATATTAGTCCCAACAAATCTAACATTGTAGCTTTTACTCGAAGACACAAGGTGGAGGATCTAGGATCACTCAGCCTGAGAGGACAAAGCATACTGATCTCGAACGAGGTAAAGTATTTAGGGGTAACATTGGACTAGACACTTACCCTGAAACCGACATCTGGAAAATATCATCAAAAAAGCGGTGGCATCACTCATGATTACCAGACGCTCACACGGGAAACAATGTGGATTAAGACCAGACATGATGAATTGGACATACAAAATGGTGGTAAAACCTATTCTAACATACGCCTCTCTGGTGGTGGCCTAAGACACAACAGAAAAGCGCGATTTCACAACTTGGCAACATACAAAGACTTGCCTGTCTAGGAACGATGGGGGCAATACGGACCACTCCAACTGCGGCCTTGGAGACCCTCCTGATCCTCCCGCCTCTTCACTTTGTGATAAGGGGGAGGTCAGGCGGGGGTACATAGGCTGCAGCAAACAATCACCGTTACTAGAAGGACGGGACACCTGGCAGTCGCTGATCTTGTGGGAGAAGATGTTTTAAACATGAAAACGGACCACATGCAAAAGCGATACTGTTTTAATAGATCATTTGAGGTGAACTTTCCAAGTAGAACCGAATGGGAAAATGGACCAACAGCTATCAGTAGGCAGGCCAAAACCTGGTTCACAGACGGGTCAAAAACTGCAGCTGGTACTGGATCAGGAGTATATTCTGCTAGTCAAAGTCAGAGCAAATACTATGCACTAGGTATGTATGCTTCTGTTTTCCAAGCAGAAGTATACGCCATACTTCAGTGCGCCATAGAGAATAATAAAAAGGCCACAAACAATCGGCGAATCCTAATATTGTCGTATAGTCAAGCGGCACTAAGAGCACTAATCTGACTCACAGGACACAGAGAGATCGAAGGCAATGAAAAACCTGATGAATTCGCCAGGAGAGAATCAGAAATAAAACTAATCGGCCCAGAACCGACTCTAGGAATACCAAAAAGTATGACCCGGAGCCACATCAAAGACTGGGTTCGAAAAGAACATCGACGTCACTGGATAGAAATCCCCAGGCAAAACCAATGAAAGGAATTTATTGGCCTATCATGTAAAAAAAGAAACAGCCAGACACATTCTGATCAACTGCGAGGCACTGGACCGCAGGAGACTTAGCATCTTTGGGCAGCCAAATATAGACCCAGAGATACTAATTAAACACTCAGTAAAAGACCTATACTGCCTCATACAGGGCACAAAAATACTGGAGTGGCTATCATAAAACCACACAGCCTCAGCACAATAAGCCTGTACAGGCTGCAGTATATATGGGGCTATACGGGGACGTATGTCGGACAGGCCTAGGAAAAAAAAAACACCGAGGAGTTGTGTTTGCCATGCCCCCGGCTCCGGGAGTTGAGTCGTAGAGCGCCACCAGTTCGTACCAACTAATCTGAAAAAGCTCCGCTGGTGTTGTACGGGGTTGTTAGGCACGCTTATCAAACAAAGAAACTCAATCTTAACTTAACAAGAAAACACAATCTAAATTTAAGGATCAATCTTTTTGCTTCTAGGTTTTTTTTCAAGACTATTAAGTAATTAATAACAGTGGTACAATATGATGATTGAACGGAGACCAATTCTGTTGTTAACTTTATACTGTATGCCTTACACCTAAATGCTCTAAATACTACAATCCGAATTGATCACTTTGGTTTACCTAAACTTATTATATATATGTATGTGTGCGCTAGTAGCTGCACCAATTATAAATGTAGCGATAAT